>NW_021028542.1:75144-97866 GCF_004153795.1 Camellia sinensis
GAGTTGCGGCCATGAGCCCTGCCTCCGGACTTCCGAACCCTCTTCTGTGCCTTGCCTCGGTTTGCGAACCAGGCTCGATTTTCTCTGTTTTTTTTCCCGAGGGGAGGGAGAGGTCTCGTGGAGATGACGGACATATGGCCTTCGGCACTGAGTCAGGGTTTCCTAAATTTCCCCATTTTAAAATATTTAGGTGGCGACTCTGTATCTGGCAAAGCAGTCCATGTTTGGCACTACTTTTTCAAAAATCTGTTTCTCAAAACGATTTGCCAGATTTGGACTCTTTGGTTCAGATTAAGAACCGTGACACAAGTCGAGTCCGAACTGTGGTAACCCCAAATGAACAGAACGGGACTTAATCCTCCCGGGGCGTTCGGGGGACGTCCACAGGCACTCTGACGATCAAGTCAGTTATCTCTCAAAGATAGCAAAAGTTCTTAACTCACTATTCAGAACATAAAAAACATACCTTAGACCCATGAGGGTGCCTCTCTTTTATAGTCAACACTTACCTAATCCCAATAGAAGCCTAGCTTCAATGGACTTAGGATTACTGCTAATCTTGGACTCCCAGTAGGATTGGGATAAACTCTCTAAGAGTCTTATCTTTACCCAAACTGAAGTCCTCTCTCATTCTAGGACTCTTGTCCCTTATCCACTTATCCCGGATTCCGGTATCTCCGCGGATAACCTCGGCCTAGCCGAGATTATCTCGGCGTCATGACCAGGACACGTGGCACCTCGGCTGGCACTTCGGTGACACCTCGGTTACGTGTCGTCATTCCAAAAAATATGTCCCTACAACTGCCCCTTAGGTTCTATTACCTCGGCATCCTGAGGTGATGGAACCTATATCATTCCTTCCATTTAGCACGTCAGCTAAGCTCGCTTTATCCTTCATCACTGAGGTCATCATTCGTCGGCTCTAAATGACCAAGACCTGTAATCCGCTTTTATCAAATGCTCTCGAACCAATAACCAAGTTTGTTCAGGTTTCTCAGCCGAGATCGTCCTCCTTGCCGAGGTCCTTCTCCATTAAACCAAGAACTCCAAGAGTTTCAACACGCGTATGAGCTGTCACGCACAATATTTCAACCATTTTTGCCACGCGTCTTTTAACCACTGGTTCGTACTTGACACGCGCCTTTAAGTCGCCTTGCGTCTGCGTGCACCGTCTGACAATCATGTCATCCTAGGCACATTGATGGTAATTTTGCCGCCATTTCGTGGCTTTGATCAAAACCACTTCTCTCTCTCTGTCTTTTCACTTTTGCTTCCTCAACCTTGTGCTAACTCTCTTTCTCTACTCTCCCAAATCCGTCATTGTTGCTCTCGTAAAGCTTTCTGCAACCACCTTCAATTTCCCCTTCCGGCGAGGCTTTTGCTACACTTCTTTGCTTATTTTCACCGTTCGACACCGGCACATTTTACACCGGCCTCATTTTCTTCAGTAAGTCACTGTTCCTTCCTTGGATTCAATTTCTTGTTTCTCATTTTAGTGCCTCTGCTTATTGGTCATGTTTGAACATATTTATATGCTCCCATTCCTGTCTGTGTTTCAAATTTCTCCCTTTGTATGCCTAAAACATGCTCTGTTTCGCCTGTTTGTGGATATACACACATATTCACACACCTTGCTTACTTTGCCACTGTTCATGGCTTCGCACCCTTGCACACACTTTGTCATAGTGTTCTTGATAGTTCATCACCATTCTTGACTCTGAATCATTGTTCTTGTTTCTGTTTTCTGTTTTTTTTTTTCCAGATTCTTGCCTTCAATCTTTGTTTGTTTAGACTTAGGTTTGAGATTTGTGGTAAAATACACAAACTTTAGGAAAAAACTGAAACAAACTTCACTTAGATCCTTAGAATTTCTTGCCCCAGCATTCTTCTAGGTTTCGCCGAGGTCCCTCAAACCCTCTCGAAGCACACCCCTTTGAAATCCAACACATTCCCCTCAAGCCGACATTATGGGTATGTGAAAGCATAGGGTAGATACCCCAACTAAGTTAGAATACTTTAGGCTGGAGTTTTCCATCCCAGTCGACGTTCACCTTAGGTTGGCTGGGGAGGACGACTCTATTATGCCCAAAGTCGACTCCATGCCCTTCCCGGTTGTTGCCTTCATTGAGTGTGGACTTAGGCTTCCAGTAGACATCCTTTTCTGAGAAGTCCTCCATTATTACAAATTAAACCCTATGCAGCTTGCCGTTAACTCTTACCGAGTTATCAATGGTATAATTGCCTTAGCACACCGAGAAAAAGCTAGGGTAACGTTAGTCGACATTCAATACTGCTATACCATGTGTGGCCTCAAGTTAGAAAAAGTCTATGTCTACTACCTCAAACTGAGGTCCACTGAATACAAACTTGTTGCCGACCTCCCAGACTCCAACAAGGGAGCCGGGGACGATTACTTCATTGTCTCGGGCAATTGGGAGTTCGCTCCAGATGAAGACCTTCACCTCTACCCTCTTAGCCGAACAGTATTCGTAGCGGGTAATGGTAAGAACTAAGTGTTACACTCACTTATTTTTCAAGTCTTTAATACTTTGCTCTTTCCATATGTTCTAACGTCTGTTTTTCTTGCAGCTCTTCCATAACCACCAAAAGACTTCCGTAAGTCCTTCTTCCCCAGCAAGGATCTTAAGAAGTCGCTGGATCTGCCAGTTCATAAGCGGAGAGCTCCTCTACTGCTCAACTTCATCCCAACTTACAAGTCGGTACTTCCCGACATCCCAAAGAAGCAAAAAAGCAAGTCTCCTTCTTCCGCCACAACTCCACCAACAACTTCATCATCTCAGCCAGATTAGGGGTCAACCTCAGATCTAGCAGAACAACTATATACCTTGGCTCCACAACTGATCCCACCATCTCAATGCCGACGCTGACGTCGACGCTGACGCCGACGCCGATACCGAACTGCAATTGCCGCCGAGATGGGTCGCAAGAAAGCAGTCGCAGAAGATTTTCTAACCGACATCCCCAACACCGTCAACGCTCAACCAGCACAATCCTAGCCTCAACCAAAGCCAAAGCCCAAAAGACTGAAGAAGGCTCAGCCCAAGGCAACCGATGACTCAGATTGACACTGAGGACACCTTGCCTATTTCAAAATTGGCTGAGAGTAAGAAAACCCCCTCCACTGCCGAGAAGAGGCCTGCCGAGGCCGAACCATCCCAATCAACTCGGTAGAAGAGGCCGAGGTTTGAATCGGTAACAGCCTCGGGCTCTATGAAGTCTAATGCTCCATGGGCTCTCTTCATTACAATTAAGGACAAGTCGGTCAGAGCCGGCGACAGTGCGACTGACCTCGAAGTCGGCGTTGCCCTCTCTACGGCTGTGCTCCTTCCCAACGATCTCAATCATAACGTCAAGATGAGCGAGTATGAAAACTTCGCTTTGATGTTGCAGGATTCCGTTCAAGTAAGTTCCTTACACTTGATATATTTCTTTCTCTATTTTTCTATACTTAGAGAATTTATACTAACTTTTGTTCTGTCCATTTTCTTTTAGGCGATCCAGCACGCCCACTCATTCTCAATGAAAGCTTTTGAAATGAGGAAGGAATTGGCTGATAAGATCAGGGAGGTTGCTGGTTTACAAAAGACCATCAAAAAGGATGAGGCAAAAATGAAGACCTTGTCAGATCAGGCCAAGGCAGCCATTAAAGCTAAAGATGAGGCTGAGGAAAAAACAGATGCTGCAGAGGCCATTACGAAGGTTCTTGAGGCCGAAAAGAAAGAGGCCGAAGAAAAGACGGCCGAGGCCCAAAAAGAACTCCAGGATGCCTTGGCCACAAAAGATGCCGAGATCAAGGCCGCTGACGAAAGAGCGTACACCGAGGAGGCGACTGATGTTAAGGAGGACTACCAAAAACAAGTGAGGCAGGCATGCAACAAGGGTTTCACCCTTGGTTGGATGGTTGCCCTAAAAAAGCTGGATGTCCCCGAGGACTCCCCCCTCAAAAATGCCGGCGACCTTCCCCTGCCATTCCCCCTTACTCCAAGCCAATCCGAAGACGATTCTGAATCCGAGGAGGAAGCTTTAGTCAGGAAGAAGAAGGCAGCTGCTGGGGCCAAGTCCCCTACTCTGAATGAGCAAGTCATGGACTTATCTCAGGATGAGGAGGGTGAGGTCTCCAAAGATGCTACTCCTGAGAGAACAACTTCGGACGTGCTTATTGCCGACAAGAGCCTCGACCAGACTCTTAAAGAGATTGACGCCGAGCTCGGGGCTGAGAAGGCCACCGAGAAAAGTTCTCAAATGTCCTTTGAGCCCCAAACCAATGTTGATGCCGAATAGTCTAGTCTTTGATGTTTTTCTTCTGTACTTGGCACTTTTTATTTTTTGAAACAATGTAAGCTCTTTATTTGGCCGATGTGCCTTCTTTTGAATGTAAATACAATTTCCTTTTTTGAATGCGTGTATGTTTGTCTTCTTTATATGACTCTATACTTAGAATAATTTGGATGTCTTCAACATACACCTTAATTGCGCAATCTTCTCGGGGTGATATACCTCGGTCAAAGAAAATAAACGTTTTTATCTCGGCAAGTACGTAAGTACTTCTTTCATTATAACCTTGGCCTAACTTGTAAATTTTTATAAAAAATTTCAACAAGTGTTTAAATCAATCTTCCTTTAAGATAGCCTCGGTTTAACTCCAACTTGTAAATTTAAAATTTCAACAAGTGTTAAACATGTCCTTGGTTTAACTTCAACTTGTAAATTTAAATTTCAACAAGTGTCAAACATGACCTCGGTTTAACTTCAACTTGTAAACTTAAATTTCAACAAGTGTTAAACATGTCATCGGTTTAACATCAACTTGTAAATTTAAATTTTAACAAGTGTCAAACATGACCTCGGTTCAACTTCAACTTGTAAACTTAAATTTCAACAAGTGTTAAACACGTCCTCGGTTTAACTTCAACTTGTAAATTTAAATTTGAACAAGTGTCAAACATGACCTCTGTTTAACTTCAACTGGTAAACTTAAATTTCAACAAGTGTTAAACATGTCCTCAGTTTAACTTCAACTTGTAAACTTAAATTTCAACAAGTGTTAAACATGATCTCAGTTTAACTTCAACTTGTAAACTTAAATTTCAATAAGTGTCAAACATGACCTAGGTTTAACTTCAACTTGTAAATTTAAAATTTCAACAAGTGGTAAACTAGTCTTAGCCTTTAGATTCCAGCTCCCAGACATCATTCTCCAACTCTCTGCCCCCTAATGTGAACCTAAGTTCCACTTGGGTTCTCATTTAAGCATGTGGCTCTAGCACTTTCTGCCGAGGTCAGATTCAAACAAAGGCTGGCCGAGGTTACCAACCTTGGCCTTTTTGTTAATCTGACCAGTATGTGCTGAGTTCTAGCTTGTGTTTGACTTTGCCGAAATGGCAAATCCAGGTTAATTCAACTTAGTTCAACTCTATTATATGCAAGTAGGGACTCTGCCATATAATAAGTTCGTCATGTTTTAATCAGAAACATCGTCAAGTTATTGACCAATCATACTACACAAGTGTAGAAAATCAAGTTAAAACTTTATTATTACTTCGGCTAATAACAAAGAACAAGAAAATCTAATGATAAAAAAACTTCAGATTACTAGTATTCCAAGGCCTTGACAACTCTTTGCCTTCACTATCTTCAAGCTGGTATGCTCCATTGCCCAATACCAAGATGATTCTATAGGGTCCTTCCCAATTTAGGCCAAGATTGCCCTCCTTGGGATCCTTCTTATTGCCGACAACCTTTCTTAGGACAAGGTCACCAACTTGGAACTCTCGCAGGTTCACCTTCTTATTATAAGCCCTGGCAAGCTGTTGCTAGTATGCCCTCAGTTGAATTGTTGCTTTCTCCCTTCTTTCTTCTAGCAGATCCAGATCTCGGGCTATAAATACATCATTAGTTCCATTCTCCGCTCCCTGGGTTCTAATCCCTGGGATGCCAACCTCCAGAGGAATGACTGCTTCTGTGCCATAAGCGATGGCAAATGGGCATTCCCCAGTTGATCTTCTGGGCGTAGTCCGATATGCCCAGAGTACACTGGGCAATTCATCCACCCACTTCCTCTTTGCTGCTTGCAGCCTCTTCTTAATCACATCCAAGATAAGTTTATTGGATGCTTCTGCTTGTCCATTGTTTTGAGGAAAACTTGGGATGGAAAAATAATTTTTGATTTTGAACTTTGCACAGAAGCTCTTGATTAGCTTACTGTCAAACTGTGTGTCATTGTCAGCTATTATTGCTCTTGGGATTCCAAACCTGGTGATGATGTTCTTCCATATGAAGTTCTTCACATCAATGTCCCGAATCTTGGCAAGGGTTCAGCTTCTACCCACTTGGTGAAGTAATCTGTTGCTACCAACAGGTACTTCCTTTGTCCAGTTGCTTGAGGTAGTTTTCCAACAAGATCCATACCCCATTGGGCAAATGGCCAAGGGCTGGACACCGGGTTCAAGTCTGCTGCTAGTTGATGTATTAAAGGTGCAAACCATTGGCACTTCTCACACTTCTTGACATAGGCTTCGGTATCTTTCTGAATGTAGGGCCACCGGTACCCCTGAGTAATGGCCCTATGAGCAAGTGACTTGCCCCCAACGTGGCTTCCACATACTCCTTCATGTATCTCGTACATAAAGTCTTCAACTTGTGCAGGATGCACACACCTCAGAAGGGGTCCGGTAAAAGATCTTCTGTAGAGATGTCCTTCTGCGGTCAAACTGAATCTTGCCGACTTCAGTCTGATCTTGTGCGCTTCTTTTCGGTCATCTGGCAGCTTCCCATCTCTAAGGAATACTATTATTGTATCCATCCAACTGGGTCCCATCTCCAGACACATTGCTTCACGCTCTGTGTTTAGTGGTTCTATGCTTGGACCGGACAAGTAGTCAACCATTATCGTTCTTGCCTCTCCAGGCTTCATTGCACTAGCCAGGTTGGCAAGAGCATTGGCATGGCTGTTGTTATCTCGACTTTCCTACTGTAGTCGACAATTTTGAAATAAGGCTACCAGTCTGCCCACTGCCTTTGCATAGGCCGACATCCTTTTATCTCGGGCTGCATATTTGCCTGTTGCCTGGTTAACTATAAGTTGGGAGTCACAAAAGACTATTACCTCGTCGGCTTCCATGGCTACTGCTAGCTTTAACCCTGCAATTAGTGCTTCATATTCTGCTTCATTGTTTGAGGCCTTAAACCCCAAACGAATGGATTGTTCTAGTATCTGCCCATCTGGCGATACTAGTACTACTCCTGCCCCCGCTCCTTGTCGGTTTGAACTCCCATCAATAAACAACCGGAAGAAGTCGCCGATGTAAATACTACAGGGCCTGAGTTTCTCTTTGTTCCTTTGTTCTGTTGTCCCCCGCTGGGTTTTTTCTTGCTCATTTGGACGTTGTATACCTCGGCTCAACGGAGCCCGATGTGTGACGGAGTCTGCTGTGAACTCAGTCACGAAGTCGGCTAAGACTTGTCCTTTGATTGCTGTCCTGGGTCTAAATTCCAGGTCATATTGGCCCAAGGCCACTGTCCATCTGGCTATTCTGCCTGTCAGATCTCCTTCTGCAACAGGGACCTTAAAGGATGTTCTGTTAACACCACAATTTTATGGGCTTGAAAGTAATGATTCAGCTGCCATTACTAAAGCCAGTGTTAACTTCTCCAAGGGTAAGTATCTGGTCTTTACGTCTGCCAGGGTTTTACTCACGTAGTAAACTACCATTTGCTCTCCTTTTTCTTCTCTGACTATTACTGCACTTACTGCGTGCTCTGAAACAGCCAAGTATAAGAACAGCTCCTCTCCAGGTACTGGATTTGAGAGAACTAGAGCTGTGGTCAAATACTTCTTTAAGTCGGCCAAGGCGGCTTCGTATTCTTCGGTCCATAAGAAGTCTGTGGCTTTCTTTACTAAGCTGAAGAAAGGCTTACACTTATCAGAACTTCTGCTTATGAATCTGTTCAGGGCTGCTGCCCTTCCAGTCAACATCTGCACTTGTTTCGCTGATGTTGGGCTCTTCAGTTCTAAGATAGCCTTGATCTAATCTAGGCTTACCTCAATGCCCCTTCTGGTTACCAAATATCCTAAGAACTTACCAGACCCAACTCCAAATGCACACTTCGATGCATTGAGTCGGAGCCGATATGTTTTAAGGATGTCAAAGACTGCCTTTAGGTCGGCCAGATGATCTTCAGGTTCCTTGGTCTTCACGACCATGTCATCTATGTAAACCTCCACTGTTTTGCCTATTAGATGCCTGAACATCTTGGTCACCAATCTCTGGTAAGTTGCTCCAGCATTTTTCAGCCCAAAAGGCATCATTCTGTAGCAATACAGCCCTTTTGGAGTGATAAATGTAGTTTTCTCCTCATCTGGGGGATACATAGCTATCTGATGGTACCCCCTGTATGCATCTAGGAAGCTCATCCTTCCATGTCCTGAAGTGGCATCCATCAATTGGTCAATTTTGGGTAATGGAAAACTGTCTTTGGGACAAGCCTTGTTCAAGCTGGTAAAGTCCACGCAGACCCGCCACTTACCGTTCTTTTTCTTGACAACCACTATGTTTGATAGCCATGTTGGGTAATTTACCTCTCGAATGGCTCTGGCCTCCAGAAGTCTATTCACTTCCTTTTCTATTGCCTCAACATACATTATTGTCGGCCTTCTTACTCGCTGGATGACAGGTTTGGCCGACCTATCTACCTTTAGTCTGTGACAAGTGACCTCGGGGTCAATGGCTAGCATCTCGTATGGTGTCCATGTAAACACCTCAAGGTTTGCTCTTAGGAATGCCTCTAGCTCATTTTCTTCTTCTTCGGCTAAGCCCAAGCCGAGAAGAAAGAAGCGTTCTTCATCCCCTTGCTGGATAAGGATTTTCTTTAGGGCTTCTTCACTCTTCTCGGCTGGCTCTTTGCCGACGTCATCCAGGATTTCCACATTCTCAACCATGATCTCTGCTGTTTCTGCTTCTCATATGTTGCAGGTAGACTTCATTGCTGCCATGGAGCAATTCTTTGCCTGCAACTGATCCCCTCCGACCTCTTCTATCCCATGCTCTATTGGGAACTGCAATAGCTGATGCAATGTTGAGGGAACAGCCCTCATTGCATGTAGCCATGGCCTTCCTAGGATAGCATTGTAAGAGGAAGAGGTGTCGATTATGGTGAACTCTGTTTTTAGCTTCTTGGTGCCAGCCTGTACCTCCAAACTTGCTGCTCCCAGGGGCCACGTCGGCGCCCCATTGAACCCAACCATTGGGCCGTTGGACTACTCCAAGTCGTCTTAGTGAAGGCCAAGCTCCTTGTAACATCTGACATACATCATGTCACAAGAGCTGTCCTGGTCAATCAAGATGCGTTTCACTTGGCACTCCCCGACCTGGAGGGATACTACCAAGGCATCGTTGTGTGGATGCTGCATTATCTCCAGGTCTTCCTCAGTAAAGGACACCACTGGTCCCTGGCTCCCGTCTGCCCCAGGTCTCTTCTTCCTAACCTGATACACATGCTGCAAGTGCTGTACCTTCTGAGTCTCCCCACGTATTTGTTCTCATTGACTTTCGAGTGAATCACATTGATCACCCGAGGTTCGCCTGCCTACGGTTGTAGCGCTGGTGGGGGAGGCAGTGCTGCTGGTGCCTGAGCCAGTCTTGCTTGTTCTTTCCTTGTTCTTCCCTTACCAGGTTTTCCAGATGTGCTTTCAAGGCTCGGCACCCTTGAGTCAGATGACCAGCCTCATTGTGGTAAACACAGTGCTTGCCAAGGCTTCTTCCCATAAATTCTCTTGGAACCCTTGCTGGTGCTCTGTAAGATGGCTGATTTCGGATCTTCTCCAACACTTTGTGAACTGGGATTCGGAACACGGCTGTGGCTGCCTGTGCAGCTCTCAACCCTGTCTCCGATTTGTTGTATCTACCATTACCTCGGCCTCGCTTCGGCGAGCCATTTTTCTTCTCTAGTTTCGGCGCCTTTGTCCTCGGCGTGTCTTCCTCGGCCCTGGCATACTTTTCTATCCTGGCCATAAGTTCCTCCATGCTTTTTGGCAATGTCTTTGCCAGTGATTTTCGGAGCATGCAATAATCTTTCAGGCCATTCTTAAAAGATACGACGGCCACCTCTTGGTTGCATTCTGGTATTCGGTTGAATACCTCATAATACCTTTTGGCATAGGCCCTCAGGCTTTCATCCTCACCAATTTTCAGAGCCATCAGGGCGTCTACCCTCAATGGCTGTAGTTTGTTTGTCACGAATATGGCCACAAACATCTCGGCCAAGCCTTCCCAGGTTTTCATAGTTCCTTTTGACAACTTGTGAAACCAGTCCGATGCAATTTCCCCGAAGTATGAGGGGAACACCTTGCAAAACAACAGCTCGTTCTCAGTATACAATGCCATCGAGTTCAGCTTCAAACCGACATGAAAGTTGGGGTCCGACTTACCGTCATATATTTGGAACCTCGGCATACTAAACCTTTTTGAGGCCTCAAATTTGTCCAATTCTATCGAGAATGGTGTTCTCGGCTTAACCGGGGAGGTTACCTCATCATTTTGTTGCTTCCTCTTGAGGTAATCCCTCATGTCCTCTTTGGTCTGGCCAGGAGCTCGGCTATCTCTAGATTTTAGCCTTTTCGGTGCGTTACTGCTTGTGTCATTATGAGTCCTCTTGGACCTCTCTCCGTTGGTTGTGTCGAAGCAAAGTTCCTTCCCGTGAACATGCTGATGTTCTTTGGGGTCAGTTTCTCTTGTACGATGTGTCCTCCGTGAATTTCCCTTCATTGACTCTCCTCGCCCGACCTCCCTTGAAGACCGGTGAGAGTGTTCCTTGGTTCTGGTGTGCTGGGGGGCTACAGGGACTGTTTTCTGCCTTCCCTTCTGGGCATCTTTCTTGGCCGCTAGAATCGACGTATCTTGCAGCGGGAATGGTGGCTGCATGACATTGTTCTGTATCATAAAATTTACAACTGTTTGTAGGTCTGCCAATTTTTTCGCCATGGCCTTTACCTTATTGTCCCTCTGCAGGCATCTTTCTTTCCATACCTGGAGGTTGTCCTCGTTATAATACCCGTTTCGGTCCGTTCTCTTTGGTACGTCACCCTCCTGGCCGACGTCCTTTCCTTCGTGATTCTTATCGTGAGTCTCTTTGTTGCAGTTGTCCTCTTCGACGTCAAGGTCAAAAGGTTTCCCACTCCTAGTAAGAGTGTCGTCCCCAACCTTCTCTTTCTGTCCGTCGTTGGCCATCTATTCTCCTTTCTTTCCCACAGACGGCACCAAATTGTGTGAGTCGATTTCTGACCACACTGCCAAACTAGTACTCAGATGGAGAACACTGGTAGAATAGATTAAGCCCGAGCGACCTGTCACAAAAAGAAGAGATTCCGGCGGTGGTTTGTCCACTCGAGGGCACTTCGATGATCAAGTCAGTTATCTCTCAAAGATAGCAAAAGTGCTTAACTCACTATTCAAAACATAAAAAACATACCTTAGACCCATGAGGGTGCCTCTCTTTTATAGCCAACACTTACCTAATCCCAATAGAAGCCTAGCTTCATTGGACTTAGGATTACTGCTAATCTTGGACTCCCCGTAGGATTGGGATAAACTCTCTAAGAGTCTTATCTTTACCTAAACTGAAGTCCTCTCTCATTCTAGGACTCTTGTCCCTTATCCACTTATCCCGGATTTCGGTATCTCCGCAGATAACCTTAGCCTAGCCGAGATTATCTCGACGTCATGACCAGGACACGTGGCACCTCGGCTGGCACTTCGGTGACACCTTAGCCACTTGTCATCATTCCAAAAAATATGTCCCTACATATATAAACGATGATTTTGTTCCAGACAACATCTTTAGACCCTTCAATTAAATTAAGACACACAACAATCATATAAACTTTTCCCGTCTAATTCAATCAAATTCTCATTTTAGAATTTGATAAAAACCACCTTTTTTTTGTTTATCTTTTATTGATGAAAAACAGTGTACGAATCGAACACACAAATCATCAATGAAGAAAAGAAAGATGCACATATATCAAAGCTAGACCAACTCATCCCAACTATGTTGCAACAAAATTAAGGATAGACGAAAGATTTTCACATGGGGAAAAAATATATATACTAACAAAAATTTTAAAACACTGCTCATCCTTGTAATTTAGAACTTGTGTCACTTTAATTCTTGACTTTTTAATTGTGAAACATTTGACCCTTAATTTTGAATTTTATTTCAAATGAGAACAATCAAAACTATTTCCTTTCCAAATGGTCCATTTTAAGGACAAATTTGTCATATAACTTATTTTATATTGGTTAACTTCTATGTTGTTTGAAATTTAATGGCCCTTTTTTAATAAATAATGATGAAAAACTTTCTTGGTTATAAAGTTATGTTTGATTTGGTTTCAAAATCTATTTTCAAAATTTTTTCTAAGAAATTAAAAATTAAATTGGTAAAAAAATTAAAAACACATCATTTTTATATGATTTTATCTTTGGGCGAATTACACTAATGGTCCCTATAGTTTAGGACTTGTATTACTTTAGTTCCTGACTTTTCAGTTTTAACACATTTGACCCTGAATTTTAAATCTTGTTACTAATAAGGACAATTGACAATACTATTACTCAATTTCAAAGGCAAAGTCGTCAATTTGATAAAATATAAACTAATTTGACAAAAATAAATGTCAAAAAAATATTTTTGAATTTTCAAAATTATATCTACTTACTAAAGATAAAATTATGTAAAATTGATAAATGTTTTACACATTTATTTATTTATTTATTTTACCAAATTAACTTTTATTATGTGTTTGAATAATAATCATGTAATGGATGGTTGTTTTTATTTTCATTAAATTAGTTTTTATTTTTTCAAAAGTCAAATATAGTGATAACTTTGATATCATTATTAAATCAATCAATTAAATCAAAAAATCTAAAACTAAAAAAATTTCATCTATTAAATATATCGATTACACATTAAAAGCCTAACAGCCACTCATTACATGATCATCATCCAAACACATAATAAAAATTAATTTGGTAAAATAAATAAATAAATGTGTAAAAGATTTATTAATTTTACATAATTTTATCTTTAGTGGGTAGAATTAATTTTTAAAATTCAAAAATATTTTTTTGATATTTTTTTTTTGGTCAAATTAGTTATATTTTATCAAATTGACAAGTTTGCCCTTGAAATTGAGCAATGATATCTTCAATCGTCTTTATTTGGAACAAAATTCAAAATTTAGGGTCAAATGTGTCATAATTGAACAGTCAGGGACTAAATTGACACGACTCCCAAATTATAGGGACTGTTAGTGTAATTCACCCTTTATCTTTTGAGAGAGTAGAAACAATTTTTTTTTGATATTTATTTTTGTTAAATTAGTTTCTATTTTTTCAAAAGTCAAACATGGTGACAATTTTGATGTCATTATTAAACTAATCCATTAAATCAAATAATCCAAACTAAAAACATTTCATATATTAAACATATCAATTACACATTAAAAGCCTAATAATCATCTATTACATAATAACCATTCAAAAATATCTATTACCAACAAATACAATTGTCTATTACATGATAATTATCGAAAAACATTAACAAAAATAACAATCCATTACATGATCATCATTAAAACACATACTAAAAATTAATTTGTAAAAAAAAATTAAAAGATAAAAATGTAAAAAAATTTTCATTTTTATATAATTTATCTTTGGTAAGTAGAAATAATTTTTAAAAATTCAAAAAAAATTTTTGACATTTAATTTTGTTAAACTAGTTTACATTTTATCAAATTGACGACTTTACCTCTAAAATAGAGCAGCGATATCTTCAATTGTGCTTATTTGGAACAATATTCAAAATTCAAAGTTAAATGTATCACAATTGAAAAGTCATGGACCAAAGTGACATAACTCCCAAACTATATGTATCGTTTGTTTAATTCGCCTAATTTTAAATAGAAAGTATGGATTACAATATCAATTTTCTACCAACATATAAAAAGCAAAAATAAGATATAAACATATGCAAATAACCATTTTAATTTTATCCACATTGAAAAAGATATCAATTATAAAAAAACAATCTATTTACTAAAGTGAAGTATCATGTGTTTGATACTTTTTCATGTCATTACAGCATCTATGATGAATCAACTTTAAAATCTTGCATATTGTCTTTCTCAATGAATATAATTAAATATGGGAAACTTACCAATAAGTCTCATATACAAAGTTTAAAATCTATCTAATCTCAGAACAAAATATTTATACCAATTAGTCCTATATATTTTTAATTGTTACCAAAAAATTCTAAATTTTTTTTTTTAAAATTTACAGATGCTGTTACATCCACTATCGTTGGACTTCCGTCAGATAGCCACCGGAGACTTGCCGGAAGGTTCAGCATCACCGGGAAGTCGCCGGAGTATCACTGGAAAGTTGCTAGAGTATCGCCGGGAAGTCGCCGGAAGTTCACCGAACTATTATGAACGCCAATGGAAGTCATCGGAATGTCTAGAATGTTTGCTGGACGTTAAGAACATCATTGGAGACTCACTGGAATGTCCAGAATAGTGCCCGAAGAAGAAGAAAAAAAGAATAAATGGAGAAATTAGAGCGAAAAAACATAGCAAAATGTGCTAAATATTGATAAACTAAAAGGAAAAAAAATGTATCGACAAAAAACAGCAACAATAGAAAAAACATATGTTATTTTTCAATTTTTTAGGGTTTAAGCAAATAATCTCCAATATTGATCAAAGTGAAAAACAAGTTTTGAAACTGTAAAATGTTACAGTTTCAGAGCTAAAATCTATTAAGTATTTATCTTTATTAATCAAACTGAAAAAACTTGTTATGAAACTGCAAAATTTTACAGTTTTAAAGAATGTTATGAAACTGTAAAATTTTGCAGTTTTGAACTATGATTCATTCCAGCACCAAAAAAATTTGAAAACTGAAAAATTTTACAGTTTTCACTGCCTATAACTAATACTCGAAAGCAACTTATTCAGAATTTGAAAATTTTCTCCATTAAAACAAAAAAATAGACTTGTGTAACAGAAAAAAGGTAGAAAAATTGCGAAATCAAAGGAAAGAATAGATATAGAAAGAATATTGTACTCCGACAACTATTTTTTGTTTAGATCTAGTTGGATATCATGTAGATCTACTCATCAGATTTGAGTAGATCTACTCATCTTTTTCGCCGTCGGTGAGGATGAAGTCACGAGTTGATGTCGATAGTTGGTGGTTACGGGTGAACCCCCATCAATGGTGATCGTTTGTCACCAGTGACTATATATTAGAAAGAGAAAGAGAAAGAGAATAAGAAATGTATGATCATTGGTCGTCGTTCATGACAAACAAAAGGAGAGGAAAACGCAGAAAAAAGAGAGGAGAACGTAAAGAATGAGGCAAAAAGCAGAGGGAGAGAGAGAGAGAGAGGAAAATTAAGACTTTTGAGTCTACTCAAAAAGTTGTTGGATTAAATAGTGTACACATATTTCAGAGAGGACCTATGGATAATTTTCCCATTAAATAATTAGCTAATACCTTATTTTATTATTTGAAAATAGGACTCGTTATCAATGGTAGTTATAGAAAATTATTAATTTTATTATATTTTGTCTAATTTTTTTTTGAAAGTTTTATATTTTGATCTAGTATTTTATAGATACAGTGGAGCAACTGCATAAATTTTTATAAAAATCGTAAGATGATGACCACAACAATTAGGTCAAAAGTCAATTTTTTAAACTTTTTTTTGACTTTTTTTAAGTCACATTACTTCTCTATTTTTTACTTAAACTTTTTTTTGACTTTTTTTAAGTCACATTACTTCTCTATTTTTTACACAATTTTTATTTAAAAAGTCAAAAAAAAAATCAAAAAATCAATTTTTAACCTACAAATTTGTAAAAAATATGCTTAGAGTGGGCGAACTTCTATAATTTAATAATAATAATAATTAATACTACTATAATAATGGAAGTTTTTGAAATCGTAAGATCGCTTCCTCATACCCTTCAAGATCCATTCTTGTACAAAATGAACAACGAAATCATCTGCGAGCATCACCCAAAACCAAACAAAACAACTGAAGAGAATTCAACTCACAAAACAAAACAAAAATCAGAAACGAAGCCTAGTAATATGGCACTTTTCATACTGCGGTTCTACCCATCTAAGAAATCGAACTCCATCTACACCGACAAACCCCAAGCAAAGTGTTTAAGAAAATAATTAATACACACTAGCAGAACTAGTAGTTCCCTTCACATGATTTGAGCTGGATGATATATGAAGCAAGGTAGCTTTGGAGGATGACTTATAGGACTGCTTTGGGGTTGTGATGCATATTGATTTTTAAAAATTATATATTTTATTTTATGATTTAGCATTTAATTAGGATTATTATTTAAGGTTAGAATTTTAATTTTGTTTTTTTGTTTATTTCGATTTCCCATCCATTTTTTAGCTTGTTCTACAAGAATAGAATTGCTTGCTTTATAGAAATTATTTTTATTTCTCCATGTTAGAATAGTAAGGAGAGAGAAAATAATATGTATTGTATTGAATGTTCATAGAATAAAAATCACGTACATTACATATTCGTAAATCATAGACTGAAAATCAACAAAATCATGTCATACGGGCTTACAGCTTTCCAAGTTATCACTTGGTTACAACAAAGAAGAGTTCTAACTCTTTTACATATAAAGCCCTCGGCTTGAAATGTTACATTAAACACGAAACAAAATAAACAAAATGGAGCTTTCAACCCCTCAACCTCCCAAGCTATGTCCTTGGAGGTGGCATGTCACCAGTACCTAAAAATGGTGTCCCAAGTAGGGTGAGCCAAAACCTAGTAAAGATATGCTAAACCAAATATGAGAATTAACTAAAATATGAGCATCAGATAAAGGTGCAACATTCTTACCCAATACGTATTCCTTTCAAGATCAGTTTATATAGATAGCCAATCTCATTTCATTTCCATTTTTCCCATGTTGGGTAAATCAATTTATCAAGTTCATTATTATCAAAACAACCAATATGAGACTACAACTCAACGGTTCACAGTTCAACATATTCATCAAATTCAACACTTCTATTTCTTGCAATTTTACAGAACTATGTCCGAGGGAATCGGCACCCATAAATATATAAGATATCGGGACTTTCTCCCTAGACACTCCGACCAACTTAATTATCAAGGGAGTCCATCCTCTATCTTCTCCCAAACAATAGAGTACATCCCCTATCTCCTCCCATACAAAGATACATATACAATGTATTTAAATTCGTTGTCATATACAATGACTCATCAATTCGCATATTCAATGATTTACTCAAACCGTCATATTCAATGACATAATACAATTGATTAGTTTCAATTTTCCTAATCCTCATGCATTTTCTACAATAATCATAGCTATCCTCCACCAATAGCCCAAAACAGATATTTCTAAATAGATAAATAAATCTATCAACAGATAATTTATTAAATTTTCCATAGGTGAGTGATTCACCAATCCAACTACACCATTTAATCACAATTTTCTCTAATTTCATAATTCTCAAATCAATTTCATATTTTCACATTGATTTCACTATTTATACAAAATATTTTATTTAATCCAAACTAGGGTATTTATCCCCCCTTTCCCAAATATTACACCCAAGGCGAAATTCCACCCATTATATACAAATAACCCCATTTTCAAGACTTCACCAACACATATGGAGTTCAAAATAGAAAACCCCTCTTTCACAAATCAAGACCCAAATCCTAACTTCACCCAAACTTCCCAACTCCACCATTTATGCAAAGATGACACACATTTAGGTTAAGACTCATAATAAAGAGTAGAACATCCCTACCTCAAATGAACAAGCTCAAAAAGAAAGAGGGAGAAACATGAAGATACTTCAAACTTGAACTTCTTCGGATCAAAAGGAAGCCCATGCCAAACTCTAGCTTTTTAACAAAGGGAGTAGGGTAGAATGATCATAGAACATGGAGTATTTGTAGAGAGAGTGTGTGTTTTAGAGAGAGGAGCCGCCGATCTAGGGTTTTGAAGAAGCAAGAAGGTCAAAAATGGTGTAATTCATCTTTGCTGCGAACTGATATATGCGAGGCTCGCTCGAGCGAAGGAGTTGTCGCTTGAGTGACCAGACACAACAAATACCTCACTCGAGCGCAAGAAGAGTCGCTTGAGTGCACAATGCAAAGCTTCAGGTCAGCCACAAACGCAGACACACACTCGAG
This sequence comes from Camellia sinensis, assembly GCF_004153795.1. Lineage (NCBI taxonomy): Eukaryota > Viridiplantae > Streptophyta > Magnoliopsida > Ericales > Theaceae > Camellia > Camellia sinensis. Next base: position 93,448 of record NW_021028542.1, read on the forward strand.
CGTAAGAGTTCTCGCTCGAGCGCAAGAGTGCTCGCTCGAGTGAAAGCTGCATCCAAGAAAGAAACCTGAGGACTCTCAATCCTCGCTCGAGTGTAAAAAACCTCGCTCGAGCGAAGAAGCAAATACCCAAGGCTCGCTTGAGCGCAAAAAGCCTCGCTCAAGCGAAGAAGCCAAAACCTGGGCCGCAACCATCTGTACCAACTCACAACCAACCTGTTCCAAACTCACCCAACAAGTCCCAAAACTCAATTTCAAAGAATTAAAGGGAGGAAACAAGACGTAGACACAACATACAACCACAGAACCCGAGTCCGGAACACAATCAAGGTCGGGGAAAGACCTGGATCGCTATACTGGCTGGAACTAATGCCAGGACAATTTAAGGTCATGCTGGACCAATATAGAAACTGGCTGGAACTAATGCCAAGAGACAGTTTATGGTCGTTTCAGACCATTATAGGAACTGTCTGAAACTAATGTCAGGATAATTTAAAGGGGTCATGCCAGACCGATATAAGAGCTAACCAGAATAAATGTTGGGACAGTTTAAAGGGGTCAAGTCAGACCGATGTAAGAGCTAACTGGAATCATTGTTGGGACAGTTTAAGGTCATGCCAGACTGTTGTAGAGAACTGAATGTTAAACCAGCAAGCATTGCATACACATAACTTATGACGTGGTGCTGAACGATGATGACAACAGATAACTAAGTGCACTAGGGAGCGGCTTAGGTTGTGCACCAACGAAGGGGCTTGGGTTGTGCGCCAGAGAGGACAGCTTGGATTGTGCGCCAGAAGGAGCGGCTTGGATGGTGCACCAAAGGGGGCGGCTTGGGTTGTGTGCCAGAGGAGGCAACATGGGCAACATGAATTGTGTGCCAGAGGAGGTGGCTTGGGTGGAATAGGTTTGAAGATAAAAACCAGCGGATAAAGGAAGAGATCACCACGAAGCGATACTGGAAGGAAAATATGGCAACAAAATAGGTTGAGGTCTGGCGGGCTGCCAAGGCAAGGCTGCCACCTGTCGATAAGGCAAAGAACACCAAGAGCTTAACCTATAACGTTGATACCATGTTAGAATAGTAGAGAGAAGGAAAATAATATGTATTGTATTGAATGAATTGTCCTATACAATAGAAGGCCTATATATATAGGCTGAGAAAGAGTATCCTACTAGAAATCTAACTATGAGAAAGAGTATCCTATAAGAGACCTAACTATGACAATACCTAATATATCTAGAAAATCAATACCTAATATATGTAGGAATATGTACCATATATACATTAACACTCCATATTTTATTTCCTTTTTAGTGGTAGTTGGTTTAGGAGTTATCTTTTATAGTAAATTATGCAAATGGTCTTTGTAGTTTATACGATGTGTCAATTTGGTTTATGTTATTTTAATTTGCTTGATTTTGTCCCTTAATTTAACAAATTGTGTCATATTGGTCCAATAAATAACGGCCGCTAGGTTTGGTGGATGAAAATTCAAACGATTTGTCAATTTGGTTATTGTAGTTTACACAATGTGTCAATTTGATCCTTGTTAAAATAAAGCAAATTAAAATAACAGGGATCAAATTAACATATTGTGTAAACTAAAAGGACCAAATTGACACATCGTTTAAGTTTCCATCCACCAAAAGTAACGGTCATTATTTATTGGACCAATATGACACAATCCATTAAATCACGTTTTCTTCTACTATAATAAGAGATCACTTTTTGCTCTTAGTTTTTTATAGCCCAAAAAGTTGAACATGCAGGGAAGGTCTAATTCACGATCAAAATCATTACATGAACGTTTTATTTATTTATTTATTTATTGTTGTTACCAGTTCTTCAGAGAACATTTGTGGCTTTGCTTGGCAATTTGGTTTAAAGTAGAAAAAAATTGTGGTGAGTTCAAGGGGAAAAAAAGCTGACCTTTCATTTGGTTTATTGTTGTTACTAGATTCATTTCTTATGTGGAGTTTTGGGTGCTTTACATAACATATAAACACATTGGTAGTGTGAACTTCATCTTCTTATGTGGAGCTTTGGCTATTTCATTAGCTTAAGTTGCATTATAAAGCTATATTACTTTTATCTATTCAAATATCGTTGGAAAAGGAAATGATTTGGAACTGAAGCTTTTGTTTGATTTTGAAGCTTTTATTTGATTTTGCGAGTTCTTTTTTAAAGTTACAGACCCACCAGTGGTTTTTTAGTTTATGTAATACTTTGTTTATTTGCTTCATTTCCTTTTTTTATTGATTGGGAAATTATATTTCTATCTTTACATGTTCTCGACTTTGATATTGATTTTGAATATGGCTTTTGATTATTAAGAGTGGTTTCTTTTTTTTTCTTTTTTTTTTTTGGGTCTTATACATATAGACTTGAGTCCTTTGGCTAACCTTTAACCCTCTATATATTTATGTGCTTCCCTTAGCAAATTTGATGTTGTCTTACAATCTAGGTAAATTTCTTTTGATCCTTAATTTCTTTACATCTATGATATCAACCAAAACAATAGACGCAAGGTGTTCCAAAGATATTTTTTTCTACAATTTTTTTTTCTTTTTCCTATAATGAATCTTGGTCTATATTTTACATCTTTGTAATAACTTTTCATGATTTGTTTCAAAATATATTTTGTCATATGGAGAAAATTATATTGTCATTTCAATTAATTCTTAGCCCTGAATGACAAATAGACCGTGCATTGTGGATGGGTTGCATGAAGGGTAGCATGGCTTATGCATTGAAGGCAATATCACAGTAAATTGAATTGACTACCGGTGGTTTTTCTATGAAGTTCATTTAGGCCCTGCTTTGCCCTTTCGATTCTGCTTGATTTAATTCATAAAAGGTTGTTGCATGTCAACTTACTTTTGATGGTGCTTTTATAAATAATAACTGCCACTTTTTTTGATTGCCCAATGTTATGAGCTTTTATATTAGAATACGAAGAGCCGTTTGGTGGATAATTCTGGAACTTGGGTTTGAGAGGCCAATTGCTAAAGAGATAAAAAGATGTGGAATTTGATGCCAATGGCCATTTTGTGTGTTTGCATGTCATTAAGGTGAAGGATACACATCTGAAAAGTGGGTGATATGGAAGGGTTGTCTTGAAAGGAGAAAATGGGGAGTGAAGGGAGATGCTAATGGATTATGTTTAAATGAAGTGGTCATCCATGTTTTGTTTTTTGGAATTGAGACACACTATTTTGGAAAGCCTAAGGGATTTATGTATTGGTTTTAACTTTCAATTGAGATAGGAGAGTGGGGTGAGTAATAATAATAAGAAAGGTATCTGAAAGGGATTGTTAGAGATAGGTCTGATTCAGTTTTGTCAAATTATAGATTATGGTATATCCCTATTGTATTTTGGTATTTTTTTTAAAAAAGTTTAGTTCAGCAATTGGTGGGTGGGGTGTTACATTGCTAATCCTCATCATCTCTCTTTCTTTTGTTTGGCTTCTAATTTTCCTTTTATACTTACTTTTACATTCAAAAGCAATATTTATATTGTGCAATTTCATTTCAATAACCCTCTTGTCATGGCCATTATTCTTATTCTTGCACTTAATATTATGTGTTTTGTTATGTGATATTTCTTTTTTGTTATGCTGCTTTTTGATCAATCATATAAGTTGCTGGATAAAATATCTTTAATGGATCAAGGGAAGGGTGCTCTGAAAGACTGCAACTAGACTGCAATTTTCCAGGATCAAAGGAGCAACCACATGGGCGTTGGGTCGTTTCAATATGCGCTGCTTATTGTGACACAACAAGAGCAATGTGTTTCTGTCGCGAAGGTACTAAATACCTGTAGACGCGCCCGCGGAGGGCCTCACGCTACAGTTCAGACTCGATTTGTATCGCGGTTCTTAATCTTGAACCAAAGAGTCCAAATCTGGCAAATCGTTTTGAGAAACAGATTTTTGAAAAAGTAGTGCCAAACATGGACTGCTTTGCTAGATACAGAGTCGCCACCTAAATATTTTTTAAAATGGGAAAATTTAGGAAACCCTGACTCGGTGTCGAAGGCCACATGTCCGACATCACCAGAGTTGTCTCGGCTCGGGAGCTTGGGTACGATCGGGGAAGGTCAGCTATGAGCACCCCCTTTCGCCCGGTCCGAAGACCGGCCTCTACTAACCGTGATATCCAATTTTGAAAACGTTATGTGTTCTTAAACCAATTATTAGCCTAGAATTACTATGTTATGCGCACAGCAAACAAGTATAGACCAAATCGCCCAAATTGGAACAAAACATTTCATGTTTGTTTTGAAAATGGTTTGCTACTCGCAAGTAGGCTAAAATGCAGATTTCAACGAGTTTTTCCAACTCAAACAATCCAACCTTCACCCACAGGCATTAAAACAATTTTAACACATAAGCATCTAGCCACATGGTAAACATACT
>NW_021028542.1:116978-148386 GCF_004153795.1 Camellia sinensis
GTTACAAAATCTGAGAAAGTTTCCTTGGGCTCTTGCCTTGTCGTTTCGAGATCACGAGTTGTAATCTCAATCTGAGTGTTGTACGAGTATTGCGCGACAAAGGCCTCAGCCATTTCATCCCAATTCTTCTTTACCTCATCCTCTAACTTTGCGTACCCGTGGGCGGCCACACCCGACAGGGTTCGGCCGAACAGCGAAAGCTTTTGTGGTCGGGTCAGGCCCATTGGCCGCAGGATGTCTGAGAATAGCCGAAGACGGACCATGGGGTCCCCGGACCCGTCAAAGCGGTCAATTTGTGGCATCTTGAACCTATCGGGCAATGTTACGGCCACATCTGTATATCCGTCCTCGATATCCGGAATAGCCTTTACCCCTTGCGATTTCTTGAAGAGCTTCTCAAGCTTGCTCAGAGCTGTGTGGTCTATTTCGAACTCGAAGGGAGAGTCCGGGTGGTTGGGTGTATGGATCTTGGACAGTTAAAGCGAAAGCGGGGGCGGAGCTGGCCCCGTTGGAAGGTTCGTGTCCTCTTGTAGGTTTTGGATATTTGGCACGGTGTTCTGGGTGTTTGGCAGAGCATTCTGGACAGTAGGTGCCTGCTCAGGTAATGGAGCCCCTGGCGGAGGAGGGACTTGATGTGAAGCAGATGCCGCATTCTGCTGTTGCAGTCTGGTAATTAGCTCGGCCTGTTGGGCCATGACCGCGGCCTGCTGTTTGGAGAATTCCGCTTGACGGGCGGCATCCTCTTGCATTTGTCTCATGCTCTCCTGCATCTGGCACATTAGGGCTTCCATCCCTAGTGTATTTTGCTGATCCATCCGACTAACTGGTATGTTTATTTCTATAGCAACAATCGGGACCTCAGTTCTATTGTCCTCCGACGGAGTAACCCACTGTTCTGACAACCTCTGTTCTGACACACTGCACTTTCTCGGTTTTCTTCTGACAACGGGGGGTAGAGAATGAAACACTGGCTGTCCGTCAATTAGATCCTCGAATCGATTGAGTTGGCGACCTCGTGTCCAAAGTGCTTGGGGAATATCTACTGGGTTGGAAACAATTGTGCTAGAACTACCCCTAGTAAAAAGATAAATAAAGCAATAAGGAAATAAATAAACAGATAAACGGACAGCATAACAGCTTAAAATAAATGCATGACACACAGCCAGGCATAACAACACACAGTCGATAAGCTGAATACACACTGTCCTCAATCACTGATTACTATCCCTGAATCACTGTTCCCCAAAAAACTGAATCTCTGATACCCGCAGATAACTAATTCTCAATCACTGACTGATGCCCGCAGGCCTGATGCCCAAACTCATACACTGATACATGCATTCCCTGTAGAGACGCACTCTAAAGCACATAACAGATAAGTGAAAGACAAAACACCCATATGTTGGGATAGGGTTTCCCTATCCTATTTTGTCAGGAGCTAGGGTTTCACTACGCACGCAGCGGTTTCAAACAACCTATAAACGGGTAAGCAACCTGTCCTAGTTTGGAATGGTCACTATGGATCCGAATATGCACTAGGTCGAATGGTCAAAGAGGGTGCCCCGATAAAACCGGGGTTTGTGTTCCCATACTGGCAGAGCCCACAACCGGTCAGCTTTATGGTCATGCCTTGACAAGACAAGCCTCCGACAAACCGTTCAGGAATAGCAGATGGCAAACACGGTGTCCTGGGCGCACCAATGCAAATGCAATGCAAAGAAACACATAAGTGTAGTAAAAAACAGATATCATGGGTTCGAGTCAAGTTCTCTAAATCCCCAGCAGAGTCGCCAGAAACTGTAGACGTCCCCGAACGCCCCGGGAGGGTGAGTCCCGTTCTGTTCATTTGGGGTCACTACAGCTCAGGACTCTCAAATTCGCACGGTTCTAAGTCTGAACCAAAGAGTCCAAATCTGGCAAATCGTTTTGAGAAAACAGATTTTTGAAAGAAGTGCCAAACATGGACTGCTTTGCCAGATACAGAGTCGCCACCTAAATGTTTTATTTTGGGAAAATTTAGGAAACCCTGACTCGTTGCCTAAGGCCACGTGTCCGTCATCACCAAAGTTGCCTCGGCTCGGGAACTTGGGTACGATTGGGGAAGGTCACTTCGTGAGCACCCCCGCTCGCCCGATCAAAGATCGGCCTCTACTAACCATGATATCAAGTTTTGAAAACATTGTGTGTTCTTATTCCGGTTATTAGCCTAGATTACTATGTGATGCGCACAGCATACAAGCATAGACTGGGTTGCCTGAATTGGAACAAGACATTTCATGTTTGTTTTTTTGAAAGATGGTTTGCTACTCGCAAGTAGGCTTAAAATGCAGATTTTGCCGCCCTCGGGTGGGCTTAGAAAAGATAGTTTTGCCACTATCTAGTGGGCTTAAAACTCACAGTCAATGATTTGTTCCAATCCAAATAACCCAACCTTCACCCACAGGCATTCAGGCAGTTATATCACATAAGCAAATAGCCTCATGGCAAGCATGCTATCATGGCAATCACTCACACGCATGCAAGGATGCTAAAGCATAAAACTCACCGAGTACTCCAAGCCAAAACAAAAGCTAATTAGAAATCAATGCATGATCCTAATTATACAGAAATGCCTAATGCAACACATGCAAAATGCAACTATAACAGGCTCGGCTATTCTAAACATGGCATATGAAATGCTACAGCTAACATGTATCCAACTTGGAATTGAAATACAAATGCAGTTAGTATGATGCACGGAGCCCGGTGCATGCAATACAGATGAATGAATGCAAACATGCTGTCATACTGTATGTTAATTGAAACATGCCCTAATCTAACCATCATAAGCGGATAAATAAAAGGGAGAAAGACGTGGGGTTGGAAGACATACATCACACACACGCACACTTATTACAGTTGTGCCCTCGCGCAGAGGGTCCGAATAAAATAATATACAGTCCCGAATGAATAAATAATTACAGTCCCGAATAAATACAGAAATCCTAATTAATTTACAAATTAATCTAAGAAAGCTATAAACTGGCATGCAAGCCAGGGACTGCCTCGACTCTGATGAATGATGTATGTTTGGGCTGCCTTGCGCGAAAATTCACTGGGATGCCCCAATTAGCCTCTGTTTTGCAATTATTCCTTGGAAAGCGCGCCAAGCCCCGAAAGACTGCTGATTCTTGATTTGCTGCAACAGAGAGCAAGAGAGGGGCATAGCAATGTATTTTCACAGATGTATGCATGCCTCGATCCTCGTGCCACCAATCACGCATACCGAGGCATGATGGCCGAGGAGTCGAATTGCACAACTCAATATGGAATGAATGCACATGAAAATATAATTAAAACCTAACTCCATCATGGATAATCTGGAGTGTCGGTGACTGGCCCTAAGGCACGAATGCCACTCTAACAAGACATGGCAAGGCATGGAATATGATATGCAAGCATGAAAATTTCAGCGCTAAAATATGACCCGAAACAGCCCCGAATCATGACAACATGGCACCCGATGCATGAAATGGTCCCGAAATGCAAGATTAAGCACATGAAATGACTTGTAGCTACATCAAGCATGCATTATTTGATCATGACATGTGAATACAGATTCAAGGAAGCCCAAAAAAAAGCATGTTTACAGTTTTAAGAAAGGCCAATCAACAAACACAAATGGGGCTAAGCTAGCATTCAAAAATGGCTCCGCAAGGGAAGCAATAAAGCAAGTGGTAGATGCAAAGCCCAAACTGAAAAAGACTCTTCTACAACACTGAAGAGGGACCAAAAATATGACTACTTACATTTTATGGAAACCTCGAAAACAATATACAAGTATGCTCAAAATGCCATGCAAGGTAGGGCCCAAAAGAGGTCAAAACACAAAGTATACAAAAAATTCATCAAACAGCCAAAGACCCTTAATTAAACATGACAAGGGGGTCAAAATATGTCCACTTTCAGTTCGGACCAAGGTCCAAAAACAGAAGAAAAATAGGCTAAAAAAACATGCAAAAATGGGGACCAAAGAGGGGTATAATGACAAGTGGAACATGGAGGTCCCAAACAGTGATGAGCCCTTCTTCAATGTTGAATAAGGGCTCAAAACAAATCTATCTACAGTTTACATCATGCTCCAAAACAGATCACACGTAGGCCAAAAATAACATGCAAGATTAGGGCCTAAAGGAGAGATAAAGAAGGAAGTGCAAGATGGGGACCTCAAATGACAAAATTCCCTTAATGAATCATGAAATAGAGCTCAAATAAAGGGTATTTTCAGTTTTGGTCGGAGCTCAAAACAGCAAGAAAAATAGCTAGAAAAATGTTGCAAAATTAAGCTCAAAAAGAGGGAATTGGCATTTACCCTTTAAGACCAATCCTTGGTTGCTTCTTGGCTTGAGAAGTGATGCCTCCTAGCTGTTGGAAAGCTCCCCAAGCTGCTGGAAATGGAGTAGTGGTGGTGATGCTAGGTAGTGATCAAGGAATGGTGCAAGGAACTTGGATGTTTGAGCTTAGAAAGAGAGAGATGGAGGGAGATGTGTATATGCAAGCTCAAGGCAATTTTTCCAACCCTCAAAAATAGAGCTGGAGCCTCTGTTATGAAGGCAAAAATATGGGAGAAATGGAGGGAAAAAGTGGGGGGAAAATGGATCAAGTTTCCCCCCAAAAGTTGTCCCCCCCGGATACAGATTTTTTGGGGGAAAAAAGTATACAGCTGGAATATACACACCCTGAGGAGCAAGGCCGGCCAGGTTTTGGAGCTGCAGGTGGCCGGCCGGCTACCCCCCATGCCCGGCCGGCCAAGGGTCAAAAGGGCCAAGGTGAATTAATGGCCGGCCACCACAAATTGGTGTCCTCCCATGTGCCCTCAACACAGCCCTGTGGTTCAAAATTGTCAACTGTAAAACATGAGAGAGAATAGGCCATTTTTAGGAAGGGTTCAAAAGGGTCAGGTGGAATTACTGGCCGGCCACCAACGTTTGGTGTCCTCCCATGTGTGTACAACACAAATATGGGGGTTAGGATTGAAGAAAGTGACCCTAGGGTGGTCAACATTGGCTTAGAAGTGAGAAAAACGGGCATCGGAGGGCGCCGGAGGAATATAACTAGTTGCTGAAACAATCGCTGGCCTCCCACCCTTCTACGGCCTTCCTGGTGATGAAACAGAGGTACCTGCCAAAAAATGAACGAAAACCGATGCAAAACGAATGTTCGGGGGCCAGAACGCGCAGTTCGGGGCCCGGAAAACTGCCTGTTAAGCACCGAAAGTGGCATTCGACCACGAAGTGGGTCTCTCAGACCTCAGTGTCCCTCAAAAGGGAGTAAATAAGAAGTATACCAAAAACCGAAGCAAATGGAGGTGGTTAGGCGGTCCCGAACCGAGCCACACGACCTGACGACTCCGAAAAACCGGGAACCGGGCTCCGAAATGGAAAAAATGGCCTACAGCCATAAAATGTAGCGCACGGATACTAAGAGATGGTCTACGGGACCTCTCCCTCCCCTCAGGAAAAGAAACAGAGAAAACCGAGTCTGGTTCGCAAACCGAGACAAAGCACAAACGAGTCCGGAAGTCCGGAGGCAAGGCCCGCAGCCGAGTCTCTGAAACTTCTGAACGAGCACATTATTCAGTATCACCGAGCGCTCAACTAGTGACGTCTGAGTCTCAAGGTCGGTCAAAAATGGGGTGTCTACAAGTATGCAAGAATATGAGCAAATATGCAAGAGTTTAAAGAAGAAATCCTAAAAACAATGAAAAAAATCGAACATGTTCATAGCATGAAGAACACAAAAGTATGAAACTAAAAATGCAAGGATGATTGACTTACAGGTTGATGATAAAGAAACAAAGCACAGATTTGGAATCACTAGAATGAGATGCTTTGATTGATTGAAGTAGAATGGCGGTTCAGTTGTCGGAAGTGATGAACGGAGTAGTTGCAATAAGGAGCTTGAAGGGTCAACAATGGAGATTTTTCTTGTTTTAGAGAGATAAAATCTGAGAATGGAGAGAGAATACAAAATGAGAAAGTGAAGAGAGAGAGAGAAAGGAGTTTTGATGGAATGAGAAAATGCGGCAAGAGTGAAATGATTTGAATTCCTTGGGAGACATGTTTAGCTGATTTTAGTTCACATCAGGCGGTGTGTGTCAAAAGGGAAGCAACGCATCTGTTGATGTGGCAGGTACAAACTAGTTGGGTGGTGACACGTCACTATGATGGTTTTGATGGTTTCAAAGTATGTTACAAAAACAGTGTGAGACCCCTAATTTTGAAAACCCTATTAAGCCCTGAATTTTGAGATTTTATAATAAAGCCCTTAGTTCCACGTTTATTTGCAAAATTAACCTTAGAACCGAAAATGCATTGCAAATGAAACCCGTATAAACCCTAACCAACCCTAATAGCTTAGTAATCAATTTTGACACCCTAATATTAACTGTGAGCCCCTGACCTTAGTAATTTTATTCTAGACCCTTACTTTTTTATTCTTTCAATGAAGATCATCAATTTCTTATTTGATTTCAATTTTAACCCTAGAGTCGAAAACAGGCGTCAACGGAGAACCTACAAACCTTGATCAATCCCGATAACTTAGCAATCATTTCTAAAACCCTAATAATAAATAAATAACTCCCTAACTATAAATCTACTATTCAAAACCTTAGATTTTCGATTCTCATTACGATTCACCGTTTAATTCGAAATAAAAAAAATTTAACCGAATTGAATTCCCAAATCCCAATTAAATTAAATACTACACTTAAATAAATGTTCTAATTCATAAATTATGGCCTAAGCCCTCACATTTTATTTGAATTACAAATTGACCCCAAGTTAATACCAATATTGAGAGGGTAATTTATTTAAATTGGACCGAGCTAAGTCTATCTGTTGGAATGGACCGAGCTAGGTACAGTCTCTTGGTCGTTGGGCCATGTTGTGGGCAGATATTCGGCCAAACACTTGGACCAAGGTGATTAATATTTGATCCAAGAAGGACCGGGGTAAGATTGTAGCGAAGTACCGAACTAGGGTTTATCTCGGTCGAATACCATCTTGGTTGTCCAGTGTAGGGCAAGGCCATGCAAGCTTAGTTGAGCGTACTACCAAGCCAAGGTAAGGAGGTTTGTGCCATCTCACTTGGTTGGTAGCAGTAAGGTGTTATCGACATAGATATTCTCCTTGGGAGTGTGATTCCTAGGAGGACTCTGCTAAGGAGAATAAGAGTCCTACTACGATTGTGCCATGCGGAATCTATAAAAACTCATAATAGGACTTGTGTACAGGTATCACAATTTTTACTCTTGAATACACAGAGTTTTTCTGTCTTTTGTCTATTTTACTAACTTAGAGGTTGGAGAGGTTTCCGACACACACCAGCCGGCTAGCTCACGTTTGTGTTTTCAAGTAGTAAAACGACGACATTTGGAGGAGTGCAAACTTGGTTAATAGGATTATATGAGAAGATTATTTTGTGCTTGTACAATTGGCGCCGTCTGTGGGAAATCACACAAAGAACAAACCTTTTGATTAAGTTTTCTCTTTAATTAAATTCTATGGTGCACAATAACGACTTGCCACACTCTGCTATTGATGGGCAAACCCCCGAAAGGGTTGGGTGGCGCGAAGGTTTACCTTTTATCCTACCCTAGCTTAGTTACATCCCCAGTGACAAAACCCACGAAGGGACACACAAGAAAGACGAGGCTCTAGTCCTTGTCACTCCCAAAGCCTTGAAAGGCAGAAGTGGAGGATGGATCCTCAGGTTCTGGAAGATCACGTAAGGGAGCAAGACGAATTGGTACAGAGAATGGCGGCAGACATGTAGACCATGAAGCGCCAGATAAAGGGAAAAGGGGTGGCAGAAGAAGAGGCAGGCAAAAACAGAGCGCACTCTCATCACTCAAAAGATCATGACAAGCAAATCACACCCTCTTCAGACGAAAAACAAAAGCCTCAGGACAGGTGACAAGCAGTCAAGAACCTCTAGGACTCGGTACTCCAGGTCTGAGAGAACGAGGACTGAAATGTCGTATATGGAGGGAAGCAATTATTGGCCCTCGCATTCGCACCAAATAACATCTAGGCACACGGAGTTGCCTAGGTCGGCAGACCTGCGTACAGTACTAGAGGAAAGGGCTCGAAGGAGAGAAGACACTCAGGCTCGCGACCTCCGTAGAGTCTCTGCGCTACAATGGTGGCTCCTAGAACACATAGCAGTGTCAAGGCTGGAATGCCAGAACCACGCCTTATCTACGAACCAGCAGACAAAGCGTTAGCAAGGTTGCAAAGCTCACCGTTCGTTCCAGTGATAGAGAACGGACCATTACCCTCAGGCTTCCACCAGCCCAAATTCACTACTTATGAGGGGAAGTCAAACCCCTACATGCACTTGAGCCACTTGAGCCAGGTTATGGCCGTATATCTGTGAAACGAGGCTCTAATGTGTATCCTATTTCCTTCCAACCTTGGTGACCTGGGTTTAACATGATTTGAAAAGTTGTCAGAAGGTAACATAGTTTCATGGGCGCAACTAGCGGAGGCATTTGTGACCAGATTCAGAACGAACACCAAGACGCCAGTGGAGATTGACCAGCTTCTCTCCATAGCCATAGGCGAGAAGGAAACATTGAGGTCTTACAATAACCGGTATTGGGAGACTTTTAATCAGATTGGAGATTGCCCTACAAACCTAGCTATCGCACAGTACACACGAGGTTTGCCGGCTGGCAATAAATTGAGGGATTCAATGACGATGACGTCACCTCTCACAATAAAGGCCCCAATGGAAATAGTGCATCAACACATCCGGATAGAAGAAGATGTCGCTCGCACCAAAGCAAAAGCTGGCACAACAGCGATGTCAGACAAAAAGCCTAAGGCAAAAGTTAACACGGTCAAGCAAGAAGAATAACCGAGCAAAAATGGGCGAGGCAGACGAGCCAACAGAGAGGACTCCCAAGCAAGGAAGTTGATAGTCCACACTGCCATTACCACGATATTCAATAAACCTATTTACTGGATTCTTAGCGAGATACGCGATGAACCCTTCATTCGGCGGCCAGCTAAGTTCGAAGAAATGCAGAGGGGCTACGATGATAGGTACCGTTGCACCTTCCATGATGAAAAGGGGCATCAAACAGAAAACTATACACCATTAAGGCAACATCTAGAGGAGTTAGTGGCCGCAGGCCACCTGGACTAATATATTGAACGGGGAACATAGCCAGCCCCCCAAGACAGCAAAAGGCCGGATGGGATGCCGGTTGACGGTCCACCCCAAGGCATAATCATTGTAATACATGGGATCATTGAACCTGAACAAGTATGTGAACTCAGAAGGATGATCAAAAAGGCTGAGCACATGAGAGAGGTACTAAGTGCACAACCTACCATGAAAAAAGGAAAAACGGAGGCAACAACGTCATCACCTTTTCAGACGAAGACTTAGCAAGGTTACAAAGCCCTCACAACGATGCACTGGTGGTTACTCTGCGCGTCAAAAATTTTGACATCAAGTGGAGCCAAATTGACTAAGGGAGCTCATGCAAGATAATGTACTACGAGACCTTTAAGCAACTAAAATTAGAGGGCAAAGACTTAGCACCCGCAACATCTCCCCTAATTGGCTTCAACTCAATTCCAGAATGGCCGGTTGGCAAGATAATTCTGCCAGCCAAAGCAGGAACGATGACAAAACAGGTGGAATTTTGGATATTGAAAGTCTCTTCCATTTACAACATAATCTTTGGAAGAGCATGTTTGCACGCCATGCGAGCGGTGGCATTAACCTACCACTAGGTGTTACAGTTCCCCAACGAAATCGAAATGATTGAAGAAGTCTTAGGAGACCAAATCATGTCCAAACAGTGCTTTGTTACAGTAAACAACAACCAAGCTGCAAAAGGGTTCGTACAAATGGTAGAAGAGCCAGAAAGCAACAAGCTGTTCACAAACATCGGCAAAGCAGCCGAACAAAAGACAGTGGAAGACTTGATAGAGGTAAGGATAGATGAGAAAAACCGAAAGAGGTTCTTTTTGCTCAGCTCGTCTCTGTCCAGCACTGAGAGAATAGAGATCATGGAATTTTTGACCTCTAACATCGAAGGGTTTGCCTGGACGCCGTATGACATGCTTGGCATTGACCCCAATTTCATCTGCCATTAACTCAATGTCCATCCAACTGCCAGACCAATTATACAGCGAACTCACCGATCGGCACTCTACCACGCAGAAAAAGTAACGGAAGAAGTAGGAAACCTACTGGAAGCAGGAGCCATCAGAGAAGTACACTATCCTAGGTGGATTTCCAACACGGTAATGGTACCAAAAAAGAACAACATATGGCGCATTTGCATGGACTACAAAACAGTCAACAAAGCATGCCCGAAAGATAGCTTTTCTCTACCACGAATAGACCAACTGGTGGACCTAATTACAGGGCATAACCGACTTAGTTTTCTTGATGCGTATCGCGGTTACCATCAGATCGCTATGTATAAACTGGACCAGGAGGTCACATCATTTACAACTTCCAAAGGATTATGTTATTAAAAGGTCATGCCCTTTGGCTTAAAAAATGCGGGGGCAACATTCCAACAGATGATCACCAAAATGTTTGAGCCATTGTTAGGCAGAACAATGGAAGCTTACATAGATGATATGGTGGTCCAAAGTAAGAATAAGGGGGACCATCTCAAGAACTTAGATGAGATGTTTCAAATTTTGAAGTCCCACAAGCTGCGACTGAACACATCCAAGTGCACATTCGGCGTAGGGTCAGGAAAATTCCTAGGCTTTCTAATGACCAACCGGGATATAGAAGCTGATCCATCTTAGATCAAAGTCGTCCAAGATCTTGAGAGGCCCAGCACAGTCAATGAGGTGCAGCATCTCACTAGCCTAGCAGCTGCGCTAAACCGATTCATAAGCCGATCGTCAGATAGGTGTCTACCGTTCTTGCAGGCACTAAAGGCCAAGTTTGAGTGGGATAACGAGTGCGACCGTGCTCCAGAAAGCCTGAAATAATACATGGTCTCCCCACCGTTGTTGGTAACCCCAATACTAGAGGAGGAACTCTTTTTATACTTAGCGGTTTTCCAGCATGCAATCAGCGCAGTGTTGGTACGAGCTGAGGGAATACAACACCTTGTAAACACCCCATTTTTGACCGTTCTCAAGACTTGGACGTCATCGTTTGAACACCCGATGATTGTGCTCGCTCATGTTCCTTTTAAGTCTCTAAAGGTCTCGGCTGAGCGCCTTGCCTTGGAGCCTCTCAACTTGTCTGTTGCTTGGTTGTGGACCAAGAACTTGTTTCTTTGAATCTGGAGGAGAGGGTGGCTTGTCGGCCATCCCCAGTGTCCATCGGCCATGGCTTGTGCCTGTCGGCTATCAGTGGTGGCCGATCGGCTACATGTGTGTCCGGTCGACCACTACTGATAGCTGACAGCCATTTTTCTCCTTTTTTCAGATATTTATTTGCCAGTTGTGCCAACGGTTGATCACTGAGTGTATCCTCCATACACGTGTATGGAAGGATGAAGCCCAGCTTTTGGCATGTTTTTCTATATAATGGGGGGTCTTTCCCCCATTTCGAAGTTTCAGAAAATTTGTGAGCAAAATTTCACTCTCTCTCTAGAATTCTCTCTCTCTTCCTATTTAGTGCTTGAAAGTTAGTTTTCTCTACACTTTTGTTCTAAGACCCTTAGCCAAACACCATTACCTTGGAGCTGAGGTTCTTTAAGGCTTGGTTTGAGGTCTTAAGCTTGGTTTTGGCTTAAAAATTGTGCTGTTTGTTGCTGTGCTACGAGGGTAATGCCTTACCCTCCTTAAAGCTTTGTTTTAATTCATTGTTTGGCCACCTTTGCACACTACTTTGAGGCTGGTTTTAACCTCCAAAAAAAACTCTATTTTTAAGGTAATAAAATGGTGGTTTGAACCTTGTTTAGTTAGGGGGTGGTTTCCTCCCTTTACTCTTTGGCTTGTAAAGCCTTTGGAGCCATCTTTCAAAGCTTTTGAAACACCCTTTTCTTAGCCTTTTAACCATTGAATTCCAGGGGAATTTCAGTGGTAAAAAGTTGGTTTTGAGGCCCAAAATAGGAGGGGGTGGCCTCCCCTCCTTGTGTCTTGTTTTCATGTGTAGTTAGCCTAGCATGTGAGCATGTTTTTCTACCTCCTTATGACTTGATCTCAGCATGTTTCAGTCACTGATTTAGCATGATTTAACTCTGTTTTGGGTGGTCTTGGTCATATGACTCATGCTTTGTATGGTTATAGTGCAAATGGACTCACTAGCTTAGTGTTTTAAGGCTTCTAGCATGTCTTGCTTGAGTTGTTTGCATGCTATAGCATCATTTTGCATGTAATTTCAGTGCATATGCCTCTGTCACATTCTCACTTATATCACTCTTTCATTGCTTTTGAGAGTTGTACTTTAGGCCTTGTTTGTGAACCAACATGTGAGCATGTTTTTCTTGCTATTTATGCTTCTATCTCAACATGATTTAGCCTCTGTTTTAGCATGTTTAACCTCTATCCAGAGCTGGTTTGGTCATTTAAGCTTAGTATTGCATGCCTCTAGCGTAATGTTCTTCACTAGCTTTGATGTTTTTGGCTTTTAACATGTTGTGCATGTGTTGCTTGCATGTTTTTAGCATTATTTTTCATGCCATATTAGCACTGAAAGTCTGCAACATCCCTCTATTCTTCACTTTTTAATTTGCTTTTGAAAGTGGTCTTGAGCCCCTTGTTGGCTTGAGCATGAAATTGAGGCACTCATGCCTAATGGTTTTAATCCTCTTTTGAGGGTTTCTACTAACCAACAGCATGAGACCTCTTTCATGCACAAGGCGCTTGTGGCTTAGGCCATCTTTCCAATTAGAGGACTTTCACATTGGACTTAACCAACTAAAGAATGGCTTGGTAATTCTAAAATGAGTAAATAAAATTGAACTAAATAAAACATGACTAAGATAAGCATGTTGTTTGCATTGCATGTGTTTGGATCGGACGTTAATCCAAACACAAGAAAAGTGAGACGTTTCATACTTGAAGTGATGAAATGTGTCACATTTCTTGGTCGTCGTCATCCTTGATGATACATGATAGGGTGGTGGCCATTTGAGTCTTATGTGCGCATTCACTAAGCTTATACGAGCTTGGTTCTTTGGCCATCATGCATGAAAATGCTTGATTGGTGGCTTGAGAGCCAAGTGCCATACTCCTTCGAGCTTGAGACATGATAAGGAGGTGGCAGTATACACATTCCTTGCAGAATGCACTGCTTTGCCTCTGTTTGTTCTCCATTGTAGCAAAAAAGAGAATTCCAGGGAAAGGGTGGCCGACAGCCACAAATAGTGGCCGACCGGCCAGTGGCAGTGGCCAACAGCCACCTATGGTAGCCGACCGGCCACCAGTTGAAGAGTTGCTCAAAATGTTCCTGTTTTGGAGCAAAGGCAGTCTGTTAATTGGTGTAAGGTTCAGAGAGCAAAGCAAAGTGCAAACAGAGGCATCCAAAGGCAAGGCGGTGGATTTTCGGAAAGAAGCCAACCGATCATGCATGTCTCCCTCGCCCGCGAGGCCATTTTATTGCTTTAATTAGTTAGCATAGCTAATTATTAGATTCAATTTGGTTTGTAATAATTAATTAGCTTAGAATAGTTGATTAGTTGTTTTGTAATAATTAGCTTAGCTTAGTTTAGCTTAGCTTATTTATTCGGACCCTCCTTTGCGAGGGCACAATGTTGTAATAAGTGTGCATGTGTGTATGTGTGCATGTCTTCCAACCCCACTTCTTTCTCCCTTTTATTTAACCGCTTTTGATGGTTAGATTAGGGCATGTTTTTCGATTAGCATACCTTATGCTCGTATGTTTGCATCATTCATTTGTCTTGCATGCACCGGGCATCATTCAAACTACATCGTATTTCAACACTCCTTTGAATACGTGTATCAAATTGTCACATTCATATGCCATCTTAGATAGCCGAGCCTATTAATTACATTATTGTATGTGTTGTATTAGGCATTTAACATAGTTAGGATCATGCATTCTTTCTAATTAGCTTTTGTTTTGGCTCAGAGTACACTGTAAGTTTTACGCTTTAGCATACTTGCATGAGTGTGAGTGTTGCCATGTTTAGCATGCTTGCCATGAGGCTATTTGCTTAAGTGATTAACTACATGAATGCTTGTGGATGAAGGCTTTGTTGCTTGAATTGGGACAATTCATCAATTGTGAGTTTTAAGCCCACTTTGCGATGTGGCAAATCATGTTTTAAGCCCATCATGTTTGATGGCAAATCCGCGCTTTGCGAGTGGCACCTTCAAACCATTTTCGAAAACAAATATGAGTTTAGTTGATCCAAATCTTGCGATTTAGTCTATACTTGCGTGCGTGTCACATAGTAAAGTTAGCTAATAACTGGAATAAGAACACATGAGGTTTATAAAACAACATATCATGCTTAGTAGAGGCCGATCCTTTGATCGGGTGAGCAGGGGTGCTCATTTCAGGACCTTCCCCTCTCGTACCCAAGTTCTCGAGCCGTGACAACTTTGGTAATGACGGACACGTGGCCTTTGGCACGAGTCAGGGTTTCCTAAATTTTTCAAAAACAAAATATTTAGGTGGCGACTCTGTAATCTGGCAAAACAGTCCAGTTTTGGCATTATTTGATCTAAAATCAATTTTCCAAAATGATTTGCCGGATTGGACTCTTTGGTGTTTATCAGTATTACATTGCACTTTGTGAGATTAGATTCAGAACCGTGACAGAAGTCCGAACTGTAGAACCAATTCAAGCCACTCCGAAAGGAGGGGCATGAAGCAAGTTGAGTCTACATACCTACCTATCTTTTATGTTATCAAGGCATTGTCGCACTACTTCCATGCCCACACTGTGATTATTTTAACAACTATCCCATTAAAAGCCTTGTTTGAGAGGGTGGATTTTTCTAGACAAATTTTGAAATGGGCAGTGGAGTTAGGGCAGTTCGACATTAAGTTTCAGCCAAGAACCACAATAAAAGCACGAGCTTTAACAGACTTCGTGGCCGAATTTTCCCTAGGAAGTCATCAAGTTTGCCCGATCGACTTAACCAAAGAAAAAGGGAAAAGTGCCGCGGGGATAGGGCAACCCCCACAGTAGGGCACTCAACTGCATAACAAACCGTTCAGCTTTTCAGAAAGGAAAAAAGGAGCAACCCGCAGTACGACAAGCGAAGACACGACTGAAAGTCTAGTCCTAAACAGTGAGGACCAGATCATAATGACGACCAACAACTTTGAAGAAAATAGCATCGGCGACGATGCTCCAAATCCTAAGGCGTCGTCAAACCCCTTCATTTGCTAGAAGTTGTTTGTAGGAGAGATGTGGAAGCTCTTCGTTGATGGAGCGTCCAACAGACACGGTGTAGGACTCGGCGTAGTTCTCATCTCACCAGAAGGCTTGACCGTTGAATAGGCAATCAACCTTGGCTTTCTAGCATCCAACAACGAGGCAAAGTATGAAGCATTATTAGCGGGTTTGAAGTCAACATTTCGCATGAAGGCCATCGAGCTAATGGTATATAGTGACTCCCAACTGGTAGTCAACCAAATTTTGGGTGATTACGAAGCAAAGGATGATAGAATGGCTAAGTACCAAGAGTTAGTCAGAAAGGAGATCATGAAGTTTGAAGTAGTTCTGATAGATCAAATCGATCGAGAGGAAAATAGTAGAGCAGATGAGCTAGCTAGTTTTACATCAATGGCAGATATGTTTATCCCACACCCATTGTTAATTGACTTCCTACCCAAACCAAGTATTGAAGAGTCGAAAGTAGCCAAAGCATGTTGCACCGATCTAGGCCCTTTATGGATGGATCCCATTATAGTGTTTTTAAAAGATGGCAACTTACCTGAAGAAAAGAAAAAAAACCAACAAAATTAGAGCAAAGTCACAGTGATTTTGGCTCTCTCCATCACTACCATTGTACAAAAAATCCTTCACAGGGCCTTACTTGAAGTGCGTCCATCCCAGCAAGGTCGAGGCATTTTTGTTCAAAATATACGAAGGCGTTTGCGAAAGCCACCAAGAGGGAAGATCGCTGGCCTACCGAGCAATTTCACAAGGGTATTGGTGGCCGTACATACAAGCAAACACAAAGAAATATGTCAAGAAGTGTGAGAAATGTCAGAAGTTCGTACATTAAATACATTAACCGACCAGAGAGCTCCTACTATTGACCAGCCCGTGGCCCTTTGCAATGTGGGGCCTGGATATAGTGAGACCACTCCCAACCGCGCCAGGCAACAGAAAGTTCTTTCTCGCAGCAATGGACTACTTCACAAAATGGGTAAAAGTAGAGGCACTCACATCCATAAAAGAAAAGGACGTCAAGAAGTTTCTCTGGCAAAACATTATAATCTGGTTTAGAATACCCAAGGCTCTAATATCTGACAACGACACTCAGTTTGATGGAAAAATCTTTAGGGGTTTTTGCAAAGAATACAAGATAGAATTCTACAACTTTACGCCGGCATACCCCTAAGCCAATGGCCAGACTGAAGCTTCTAACAAAGTAGTCTTAGATGGCCTGAAAAAGAGGTTGGAAAAGGAAAAAGGCAAGTGGGCTGTGGAACTCCACCACGTCTTATGAGCTTACCAAACTACACCTCAGCAATCAATTGGCGAAACACCTTTTTCCTTGGCTTATGGCATGGAGGCAGTAATCCCTCTAGAAATTGGTCTCCCCACCATCAAAAGTGAAACTTTTGATCCAGACTTGAATGGCGAGGCCATATCCCTAGAACTCGACCTTGCAGAGGAAAAAGAGAGAGAACGTTGGTGTACATTGCCTCGTATCAATAGTAATTGTCCAGGAAATACAATAAAGCGGTGCACCCCAGGCAATTCAAGATTGGAGATTGGATACTGCGCAAAGTTATGGGAAACATCTTGACACCTGGAGATGGCAAATTAGGACCTAACTGGGAAGGACCATACAGAGTGATTGGTTTGGCTGGAAAAGGGGCATATCACTTAGAAGATGTGGACTCAGAGTATTTTATTTTTTTAAACAATTGTAATTTTTCTTTTTCAATAAAACAAGTAGACATTTTTTTGGTAAAAATTCTTTTCTCTGTTTGTAAAAGTTGTTCGCCTAATTGGGGGCAATTAAGAAAATTGGCAGGTTTGACCAATACTTAATTCACTCTTCAGCCGAGATAAGGATCTCGGCTCAAGAAGGTGGGCAGGTTTTACCAACACTTTTTCTTTTCTTCAACCGAGATAAGGATCTCGGCTCAAGAAAGTTGACAGGTTTTGATCAACACCTTTTTCCTTTTAGCTGAGTTAAAGATCAAAACAAAGATCTCGGTTACAAAGGTTCGACAGTTTCCCAAGCTTGTTCTTCGGCCGAGATAAGTATCTCGGCAGAAAAAGGTGGGCAGGATAAGGTAAAGTCGAGCTAACTAGACCGGCTAGGCTTGCAGTAAAGATGAAACACTATAGAGAGGAAAAGTGCAGTAACCAAGCAAGAAGATAACCAAGCAAGGAGAAACAATTTCATTCATTGGCAAGCAATTACAAAAGGTGGGGTGTATAGCCCGGTTACATTTCATAAAAAACAAAAGAAAAAATAGCAAAAAACAAGAAAAACAGGTTTCGATATCAAGCAAAAAAATCATCAAGGTCAGTGTCCAGGTTAACCCGTACTTCGTTGCTGGATAGGCTGGTTTTGGCAGCTGGTCCTGGGGATAGTTCGGTTACAAGCACCCCATCAATCGTGCTTAGCGCAGGCTAACTAAGCGGATCCACCCGAGCAGATAGGGAAAACTGAAGACCAAGGTTGGTGTTGGCAAGAGGGGCATTAGCTGGATCAAGGTCTCTTCTTCCTCCTCCCCCTCTTGAAGAAACTTCTGTTGGACCGCGTTTTCATAATCCGTCATGTAGCTCGGTATGAAGTGATGGGGAGGGTTCAGAAAGATTTCGGAGTCATACCCCTAACTGAGCTTGGCAGCCGTAGCCTTCCATCCGCATTTGAAGAAAATATCTTTTGCTGCTTCGTACTGCTAGACGTAGGTTTCTTTCCCCTCCTTGTAAACTCGGTCTTCAGCATCCAATGTCTTCTTCTTCCACTCCTAGATCTCAGCGTTCTTTTTCTTTTCTAGTTTGGCCAGTTCGTGCAAATACCGATCTTTTTTCTCAGCTAAGGCTTTTTGCTTGTCAACCTCGGCCGCGTTGACTAGATCAGCCAGACGCTCATTTTCATCAACCATCTCAGCCAATTTAGCCTTTACTTCTTTCAGCTCAGCCATCTTGGTGTTCGAATCAGCCATGGTCGATCACGCTGTCTTTTGCAATTCAAGCACACGTTTGTGTGCTACATGGTTTTTTTGCAAGGCCTGCGCGTTAAACAAATGAGTGTTAGGCTACAAACTGAACAAAAAGTAAAAACATAGAAGACTTAAAATAGCAAGTGGACTTACTAGAACCATCAATTTTGAAGCCGACCGCATGGCCTTAAGCTCGGTCAAGTGGTCGTGGTGCTCCATGTCGGCTGGAAGGCAGAGACTTTTTGAAAGGTTGGACGCGAGCATATGGTCCTTCTCAACAACCACTGAATCCTTGGTGGATACAGCATAGTTCTTGTAGGACATTGAGGGTGCCCATTCAGAAGGGCATGCTCGACCAGAACGAGCAGGCTCTAGGCTTGGCAACACAGGATCAGGTAGCGCGGTCTCTTTCTCATCCACCAAATGTTGTAGTTCAGTCGATGAGGTACACGCACGCTTGCTCGGCCAGGACGTTGTTGCCCTGGTGGTTGGAAGTGCAACCACTATCTCGCGCGGTTGACCGGATGGTGCCTATTTGGATTGGTTTTTGGCAGAGGTTTGTTCAGTGATAAGAGCTCTCACGGCCCTTCTTTTGGCCATCTCTTGCTCTTCGGTTAGGGGAATGAGGTTGATCTGAGGCAGGTTAGGATCTGGTTGAGGTGACGATTCAAGAAGAAAATATGTAACCTTGCTTTTTCTCTTACTGCTATACCGATAGGTCGGCTCAAAATTTAGGAGCTCGGTCCAATCTCGGTTGCGGTAGCATAGCGCGACTCGTAGTGCGGCCTGGTTGGCGTAGACATAGTTGGATTTAAGCTGGTTCAAATCTGCACAAGGGACAATCACAAGGGTTAGCACAGTGGTTATTGAAATAGCAAGGAAAATTAAACTGGATTGCTCTTACCAGTTGTTCTTTTATTCTAGTTTATATTATAGCCCGGCATTTGGGCTTCTTGGTCTTCAAAATTTCCTAACACCTAGAGAAAGTCATCATCGTTTACGTCTTTATATGGTGTTTTCTTGAAAATTTTCCGTCAGCCTCTCCTGACTCTAAGGTAATAAACCCAGCCGTCGGCATTCTGGCCGAACGAATATTGATGAAACAGCTCGGCCAAACTGAGGTTGAGACCAAGGCGACGATTTAGCTCAGCAATCCTGTTAATGATCCTATAGGTGTTGGTTGATAATTGAGTGGGGCATAGCCTGGTTTGTCCAAGGAATTTGCAGATTAAGGGTTTGACTGGGAATCGAAGTTCCCCATTTACAATGGACACCACGGTGAAAGGAACAAATCCTGACTTACCCCATGGTGTGGTGTCTAACTTGGCTAAGGAAAGGTGGACGTCGTCTAGAATGTGGTAATCTCTTTGAAATTTGGCCATGGCTCCAAGGAAGTCCACCAGAAATCGGTATTTTCCCATTTAACTTAAAGAATGGTAATGTTAAAATGTATATGGCGGCCTAGCTCGGCATTGATGTGGCTTTGGTTGGCTCAGTTGAGCAAAACTGCCCAGGGGCAGAGTGCAAGGGTGTGCTTGGCCAACCTAGTGAAGTCTACAAAGTGGAAATAAAAAGTGTTATGCCCAGCTAATGGACCGGGCTAAGTAAATAGCCAACGCTAAATAAACTTAGCTCAGCTACAATTGGGTCAACAAAAAATGCCTAGTTCGGCCAGGGAACATGACCTGCTCAAGAATTATAGCTCGGTTGTTGATCAAAGTATTTCTATTTTGGTCAAAAGCAATCCTAAAGGTCGCAAAACAGGTTCCCATTTTGGTCACAGCACAATATTTGGATCAAAAATCGTGTTCTAGACTGGTTCTAAATCCAGTCAGTTTGTTTTTAAGTTTGAGCATGTGGTTTCGGGTTTATGGTATTTGTTCAAACTCTATAAACGCGCATATATGGTGTTAAGAGTATTGGCCTTTAGGAAATAAACAAAAAGGAACATCAGTAAAAAGGAGAAAGAGACATGATCGACTTATGGATTTAGAGCGTGAGAATGAAATCCAATCAACAAAAGCACCCGCAAGAAGACGAGCGGGGCAGAGAACGTACAGGTATGGAACTCAGAATACAAGGGAGAGAAGATGAACAACAAGAATGTTTGATTCGAGAAATGGGTTTTGTATAGAGACTAAAACGGTGGGACTATTCAAATTTTAAGAGTTATGATTGACAACTGTCATAGTATGGAGGAGCAATAGGCGCATGCCACATGTCCCAGTAAGGACACGATGTCAGGTACGTGAAGCGACGAGCTATGTGATAGGCATTGTTCTAAAAAGACCGAGCTACCTAGTGACGGACACATATGTAGTTCGGTTGGGTGGAGTGTTTTAGCTCGGTTGGGTTGCTTTTGGTTCGGTTGGTTTGAATATCTTAGCACGGCTTGAGAAAACTAATCTCAATCATGTTGCGTAGATAGAATTAAGGGGCAATTGAGAGGGTAATTTATTTAAATTGGGTCGAGCTAAGTCCATCTATTAGAATGGACCGAGCTAGGTACAGCCTCTTGGTCGTTAGGCAGTGCTGTGGGCGGATATTCGGCCAAACACTTGGATCGAGGTGATTAATATTTGATCCAAGAACGGCCGGCATAAGATTGTAGCAGAGTACCGAACTAGGGTTTATCTCAATTGATTACCATCTTGGTTGTCCAACGTATGGTAGGGCCATACTAGCTCGGTTGAGCGTACTACCGAGCCGAGGTAAGGAGGTTTATGCCATCTCACTTGGTTGGTAGTGAGTAGGGTGTTATCAGGATAGATATTATCCTTGGAAGTGTGATTCCTAGGAGGACTCTGCTAAGAAGAATAAGAGTCCTACTAGGATTGTGCCACGCAAAATCTAAAAAAGCTCGTAACAGGACTTGTGTAGAGGTTTCACAATTTTTTACTCTCAAATACATAGAGCTTTAGTGTCTATTGTCTATTTGCTGACTTAGGCATCGGAGAGGTTTCCGGCACACACCCGCTGTCTAGCTCACGTTTGTGTTTTCAGGTGATAAAGCGACGTCGTACGGAGGAGCGTGGACTTAGTCAACAGGATTATACGAGAGGCTAGAGGTGACTCAGTTAGCGCCTCCACTCAAAGTCGAGTCTCCAGTTGGGGGTATAGTTGACCTGGATCGGGGTTGCCATGGTTGCGAGATAGAGGTTGTCGGGCGTAGACTCCCATTTGGTTTTGTGTTGTTAGACATGTCGAGTTTTGACATTATCCTAGGCCTGGATTGGTTATCTTTGTATCAGGCAGTGATTGATTGTTCTCGGCGAAGGGTCACAATGTGTACTTTGGGTGGCGATTGTTTTTATTTTCTGGGGGACCGGGTTGATAAGGTCTTGTCGCCAGTATTTGATCATCGTAATATGAATGAGCTTAGTGGTCTTCTTGCTACACTTTTGGATAGTGGGAGTGACGGGACTCGAGTTGAGTTATCGAGGGTAGTGTGTGAATACCCGGATGTGTTTCTCGGGGACCTTACTAGTTTGCCACCCCACCAGGAGATTGAGTTCACCATCAACTTAATGCCTGGAACGGCACCAAGTACTTGATCAATACTCCTTCTACTAAGAATTCTTGGTTTCTCATGAGACAAATCGCATCACTAAAGGATAATTCGTATGTGCTTATGTGACTTATGTGGAGTGAATTGAATTGTTTGTGTGTAGAATATATGTGGTTGTTACGGTTTAACGTGTGAGGCAAGTTACGAGCACATTTGGAATGATGTACTAAATTGTTTACTTTGATTTTCAATTAGGATGTCAGGAAGTGTCCAAGGTCGATGTGGTAGGGGTGGAAAGCGAGGTCGAGGTTGCCGGGGTGTGCATGGAGTGCCAGTTCATGAGGTACCAGTGCAAGAGGAGGGTTTAGGCCAAGCTAACATGGCTGAACAAGTGGGGCAAGCGAAGGTACCGGGTCAAGCGGGCCAAGTCACAATGGGGGCCCTAGCCCGGGAAATGGCAGGGGCATTGAGGGAGTCCATGAACATGCTTAGGGTAGAGACCCAAGCAAGGGAGAATGTCACTGAGACAAGGGCGAGCTTCCTCACAAGGGAGTTCTTGCAGGCCAAGCTGGATGAATTCCCTGGCGGCCCCGAGCCAAAGAAGGCGGATGAATGGTTAAAACAAACCGTGAAGACTTTTGAAATGCTCTATATAGAAGATAGCAAATTGAGGGTGACTCTTGCAAGTTACTACCTCAAAAGGGACGCGGGCCAATGGTAGAAGTACGCCAAGAGTCGAGTAGCACCCATATGGAAGGCATTTGTGGTGGCCTTCCAAGACAAGTACCTACCTCCCACGACTAGGGAGAGGTTGAGGCAAGAATTCAAGGACCTTAAGCAACTAAACATGTCAGTGGCCGAGTTTCAAGCGGCCTTTTCTAGTTTGTCCTGGTTTGCACCGAAACTAATGGCAACGGAGGAACGCCGTTGCATTGAGTTCGAGCAGAGGTTGAGGATGAAGATTTTGTTCAAGGTTGCTGGGAACATGATCCGAGATTATGATCGCCTTATTGAGGTAGCCGTACATGTGGAAATTATTATGGAGGCCGAGGAGGAGAGACTTCGAAATTCGAGGTCTAGGGACCAAGGGTCACAGGGGGACTTTAGGCCCAACAAGAAGAGCAAGAGCACCTTTTCATCCCAGTCCCAGCTGCAACAGTCTAGATCTACTTTTCCCATGCCTAGTGTGGGCTCGAGAAAGAGCGCACCAAGTGGGTTTTCTTGCTTCAAGTGTGGCCAACCGGGTCACAAGGCCTTTGCTTGTCCACAGAAGGGAGAAGGACAGCAGATATTGCCATCACTACCGCCTAACCAATCTCAGAGTCAGTCTCAGAGTAGGGGTCAGGCGCCTACTTGCTTTCAGTGCGGAAGGGCAAATGAAGAGAGCTTGCCCTCAGTTGGGAGGCGCGTCTGGCGCTTCAGGGTCTAGGCCGACACAGAGCCACTAGTAGGCTCACTCAGCTCAATAGTACAGCAGGCCTATGCTCCGAGGGATGAGCAAGTTGAGCAGAGGCCACAGGGGCGCGTGTATGTAGTTACCGTACTAGAGCAGTTACTAGGATCCTCGGTAGTGAGAGGTATTTTTATTGTGTGTAATTCTTTGGCCAGTGTGTTGATAGATACGGGTGCGTCTCATTCATTCATATTTGCTACATTCGTATTTGCATTGGGGCTAGAGGTGACTCAGTTAGCGCCTCCACTCAAAGTCGAGTCTCCAGTTAGGGGTATAGTTGACCTGGATCGGGGTTGCCATGGTTGCGAGATAGAGGTTGCCAGGCGTAGACTCCCGTTTGGTTTTGTGTTGTTAGACATTTCGAGTTTTGACGTTATCCTAGGCCTGGATTGGTTATCTTTGTATCAGGCAGTGATTGATTGTTTTCGGCGAAGGGTCACAATGTGTACTTTGGGTGGCGATTGTTTTTATTTTCTGGGGGACTGGGTTGATAAGGTCTTGTCGCCAGTATTTGATCATCGTAATAGGAATGAGCATAGTGGTCTTCTTGCTACACTTTTGGATAGTGGGAGTGGCGGGACTCGAGTTGAGTTGCCGAGGGTAGTGTGTGAATACCCGGATGTGTTTCTCCGGGGCCTTACTAGTTTGCCACCCCACTGGGAGATTGAGTTCACCATCAACTTAGTGCTTGGAACGGCACCAATTTCAATGGCGCCGTATAGATTTGTACCCGCAGAGTTACATGAGTTGAAGATTCAACTCCAAGAGCTTTTAGACAAGGGCTTCATTCGCCCTAGTACGTCACCTTGGGGAGCACTGGCTCTCTTTGCGAAGAAGAAGGATGGGTCGTTGCGGTTGTGTATCGATTACCGCAAGTTGAATCGAGTTACTGTCAAGAACAAACACCCTTTACCCAGAATAGATGACTTGTTTGATCAACTTAGGGGGTCTTGTTGCTTTTTGAAGATAGATTTGAGGTCGGGGTACCACTAGTTGAGAGTCCGGAAGGAGGACATCCAGAAAACGGCCTTTCGTACACGTTATGGCCACTATGAGTTCCTTGTAATGCCATTTGGGTTGACTAACGCACCGGCTTCTTTCATGGATTTGATGAACCGAATATTTAGAGAGTACTTGGATCGTTTTGTGGTCGTTTTTGTGGACGACATCCTTATCTATTCGACTTCCGAGGAGGAACGTGAGACTCACTTGAGGATAGTGCTAGACTTGCTTAGGGAGCATCAGTTATATGCCAAATTTGAGAAGTGTGAATTTTGGCTCACCGAGGTGAAGTTTTTGGGCCATGTTGTGTTAAGAGAGGGAGTAACTGTAGATTCTTCAAAGATAGATTTTGTACAAGATTGGGAGCAACCTAAGAATGTCTTTGAGATTCGGAGTTTCTTGGGATTGGTGGGGTACTATCGTTGATTTGTAAGAGATTTCTCTAGACTAGCCGCGCCTTTGACTAGGCTGACTAGAAAGGGGGTTAAGTTCGTGTGGAGTAAAGCTTGTGAAAAGTCCTTCCAGAAGCTCAAAACTAGATTAACTACAGTACCGGTGTTGATAATTTCGGAGAGAGGTTTGGGGTATACCGTCTATTGTGATGCGTCTCGAGATAGGCTTGGTTGTGTTTTGATGCAAGGAGGAAAGGTCGTAGCCTATGGTTCACGGCAATTGAAAACCCATGAGAAGAATTACCCAACCCATGAGAAGAATTACCCTACCCATGACTTAGAGTTAGCCGCAGTAGTGTTTGCCTTGAAGATTTGGAGGCATTACCTATATGGTGCGAGGTTTGAGGTTTTCTCCGACCATAAGAGCTTGAAGTATTTGTTTTCCCAAAAAGACTTGAACTTACGTCAACGGAGGTGGATGGAATTTTTAGAAGACTATGACTTCGAGTTGCACTATTACCCGGGGAAGGCTAATGTGATGGTTGACGCCTTAAGTCGAAAAACCGTGAGTAGTTTGGCGAGTGTAGTCATTCGGGAGTGGGTTATGTTGGGTGAAGTTGGCATGTTTGAATTACAATTGGGTGAGTCCGAAGAGGGTGCAACATTGTTTACTTTGAGTGCTCAACCCACCTTGATTAGTAGAGTTGTAGAGGCACAACGAGGGGACTGCGAAGTAGAGTTAATTCGTGAAAGAATCTCCAAAGGGAATGAAGAGAAGGGTTTGAACATTCACTTGAATCAGAGTGTACGTTACCTAGATCATCTGTTTGTGCCTGAATCTTCTAGAGAGGAAGTGCTTCGGGAGTTCCATTATTCACGCCTTGCGGTACATCTGAGAGGCACCAAAATGTATCGAGGCCTTAGCCGTCAGTTTTGGTGGAGGGGTATAAAGCGGGATGTCGTATCCTTTGTGTCTAAGTGCCTTACTTGTCAGCAAGTGAAGGTCAAGCACCAGAGACCAGCGGGTTTGTTACAACCCTTACCTATAGCTGAGTGGAAGTGGGAGCACGTAACCATGGACTTCGTAGTTGGGCTTCCTAGAACGTAGCAGGGCAATGATGCCATTTGGGTAATTGTTGATAGATTGACTAAGTCCACACACTTCATTCCAATGCGTACTAGCGATTCAGTTGAACACTTAGCAGAGTTGTATGTGAGGGAAATAGTTCGGCTTCATGGGGTTTTGGTAACCAATGTGTCGAATAGGGATCCTCGCTTTACCGCTCGGTTGTGGCAAAGCCTTCAAGAGGAGTTGGGAACCAAGTTGACTTTTAGCACCGCTTATTACCCTCAAATCGATGGGCAGTCGGAGCGCACCATTCAAATTTTGGAGGACATGCTTAGAGCTTGTGTTCTAGATTTCAAGGGGTCTTAGGAGAGGCATTTACCGTTGATTGAATTCGCCTACAATAATAGTTACCAAGCTAGCATCGAGATGGCACCATTCGAGGCCTTGTATGGCCGACCTTGTAGGTCACCAATTTGTTGGGCCGAAGTAGGGGATGCACCGTTGTTGGGTTCGGAGATTGTTAGGGAGACAACCGAGAAAGTTACTCTCATTCGGAAGAGGTTAGCCATAGCTCAAAGCCGACAGAAAAGTTATGCCGATAAGAGGAGACGACCTTTATCCTTTGAAGTAGGTGATCACGTGTTCCTTAAGATCTTACCTAGGGGAGGTTTGATGAGGTTCGGTAAGAGTAGTAAGTTGTCTCTAAGGTTCATTGGGCCTTTCGAGATATTGGAGAGAATTGGGGATGTAAGAACCCACATTTTACGTCTTAGTCATGTGCATGAGCATTTGTATGATGTTGGCTTGTTAAACTTGCATTGCATGTTGTGACTTGTTTTGCTTAGGTGGGTAAGGTCCGTGCCTTGTTTTGAAGCCTTGTGCCTTGTCTAGGTGTTGTGTGCTTGTCTCGTTTCTTCCTTGATGTGAGACTTAGGTCACGCCTTGCCTGAGTTATGTTAGCCGATGTTATGCCAAGCCTAGGTTACGTTACGCCTAGATCATTCCTAGCCGAGGTCATTGTCACCTTAGTTGCCGAAGTCTTGTTGTTAGCCAATGTCACCCCTTTGCTGGAGTGCCTTTCCGTGTAGCTTGTTAGATACGCCTTGCTATTAGCCGATGTCACTGCCTCGTCAGAGAGCCCATACCGCTTTACTTGTTGAACACTCTTTCGCTCTTTCGCCATGCTTTTGTCTGGCCTGTCAGCCACCTTTTGAGGAAACCCAACCAGTCGCTGCCACGTGTCCCAGCAGTAGGTTAAGTCTGAAACCAGCCAAGAAACCTATCATTTGGTATCATATCCTTACCTTTTAGAGAGAGAAGCTCTAGGAGGAAGAAGAAGTTTTAGAGTGAGAAAGTGAGTCTTCAAGCTTGATTCCTAGAGATCGAACCGTTAGATCCGTGTTCTAAGGTTAGATTCTTGATCTGCTTATGATGTTCTTTATGTTCATGATATTGCATTGCATGATCGGATATGATTTGTAAGCCATGCATTGATTTGAAACCGATTTTAGAAAGAGAAAATAATGTTCATACGTTTTTGAAGAAAAAGTCTTGTTTTGATCCGAAAGCTTTTGTCTAGACTCATGTTTTGTGTTTGTTCTTGCATGATTTTCAAGTATGGGTACCCAGGTCCATGTTTTCAAACTTGTAGCATGAAAATCCCAGATTTTGTGATGTCAGGTGGTAATTGAACATTCATACTTCTCACGTTTTTCATACTCATGTTTTCATGATTCATCAGCAGAGGGAAACCCAGATTTTTCCCGATCTCTTTTCCTTAAATGTGGCCCTCGGGGACACACCTCGGCGAGAAGGTGTGGAACCTCGGCCTAGACCTGGTGGGTGCCCAGCATGTTTTCCCAAGATCATTTGTATGCATACGAAACTTGTTTGAAGTATGTTCAAGTATGCCTTGTCATGTGATTGTAGGACTTGGACCTTTGCTTGACCCGACGTTTGAAGAATTATGTGAGTGGTATTTTTAATAAAGCTATGTTACACTTGTTTTGATGAATCTCGTTTCGACTTGTCTTGAAAAGTATTTGATTTAGCATGAATGACTATCCCTATTTGTATATCAAGTGCTATCTTGTTTTGATGACATTTCTTGAAAGTCCTTAGTTGCAGGGGACTATAATGCAACTGCACTCTTGTCTTGACAGTCCTTAGTTGCGGGGGACTATAATGCAACCGCACTCTTGTCTTGGAATGTCATCACCCCTTGTATTAAGTAGATGCAATAACATCCAAGGAACTTGAAGGCCGGCAATGAACTTGATTTTTCCATCGATTGTAAAGTATGCTATGTATTGTTTTGAAAGAAATCTTGGATATCAATCATGCAAAACCTTTATTTCTAATATCATTCACTGAGTGTCCAAGCTCACACTCTCTATATATATGTAGGTGATGAACAAGAAGGCATTGAGGCCTAGACGTGTAGCCGATGTGATTTTGGGTGCCTTGCCGACGTGTTTTAGATTAGCATTTTGTACCATCTTGAAGATTATGCTTCTTAGCTTATATTTCATGTGTACCTGTATATGTCGGCTTGAGAAGCCTTTTGGTCAAGATGTATTTTGTATTTCATTCCTTATTGTATCTAAATTGTAAGACTTGTAAAGATGTTAGATGTATGCCATTTCATTTGACTTATGCACTGCTCTTATGGACCACTTGTATCTTGAATTACTGCTTCCGCATTTGTGAGCCCCCTATATAAATACTCTGATTGTGTGTGAATTTTGTAAGTTGGCCTTCGGTGATTACGGATCACTGGCCATCACGGCACCAAACTACTAGGGGCGGTTTGGGGGCGTGACAGGGGAGGTGGCATAGCGGTTAGCTTTACCGCCACAACTTTCAGGGGTTCACAATGTGTTTCACGTGTCTATGCTTAGGAAATACGAGCCCGACCCTTCTCATGTGTTACATTGGATTGATTTAGAG
The DNA here is from genome assembly GCF_004153795.1 of Camellia sinensis. Taxonomy (NCBI): domain Eukaryota; kingdom Viridiplantae; phylum Streptophyta; class Magnoliopsida; order Ericales; family Theaceae; genus Camellia; species Camellia sinensis. Next base: position 145,664 of record NW_021028542.1, read on the forward strand.
GTAGACGAAGATGCCTCTTACGAGGAGCAACTAGTTCAAATCTTTGATACCCGGGAGCAAGTATTGCGGGGTAAGACCATACCGCTAGTGAAGGTGTTGTGGAGACACCATGGGGTGGAGGAAGCGACTTGGGAACGGGAAGCGGAGGTCTGCTCCAAGTATCCGGATCTTTTGTCCAGTCTCTTCAGTCCAGTCAAGGGTGGTACTGATACTAGACTCGTGTAGGCCAGGCTTCGAGAGCTCCACAATGGTCTACTTTTTAGCCAACACAGTAGTATTACCCTAGAGAGGGACTTTTGTATTAGAGGCCGGTGATTTAATATGTGAACCTTTTGTTGTTAACCAGTGTACCGGTGGGTGTTGATACACCGTGAATATGTGTTGTATATGTACATGTATTATTGTTTGTTTACTCTCATGTATTGGAGGCGCGCAATGAATCTCGAGTGCTCTTTTATATGTGTAATGAGAAATGGTTCATGGATTAATAATCTTAACAGTGTTTCATACGTGTTATTGTCTTATGAGATGGTTATGTAATGGCCTGTGAGCCTTGTTTTATTTGGGAGTTAACTGTTGGGAACGAGTAACCCGTTGATTGTTGTAATTAGTGGCGTTGTGTGGTGAGAATGAAATATAAGACTTGAATGAGGAGTATAGAGAAATGTGGGATTTGGATTCCTGGGTAGTGCGGATGGTACTTGTGAGTGTGGCTTAGTGTTTTAGTTTGTTGGTCAATGAGTTTGTTGTGATCCTATAGATCTTGTTAAGGGTAATGTTTGTGTTGTGGTTGTTATGAGTTGGTATGGGTTTGCGGTGTTATTAGATATTGGATAGAGCTTACGAATGTGAGGAAAATTTAGTGGGTAGACACTATATACGTATTACTTGTTTAGTTATTTTAAAGTCTCATCTTGCATTCTCCTAGCATCATGAGGAGAGGTAGACCTCCGGTTGGCAGAGATCGTTCAGAAGATAGATTGGAGAGATTGGAAAGGTTAGTCGAAGGTTTGGTTCGTGAGCAGAGACAACCTAGGCCACAGGATACTGGTACCACTTCCACGCAGGCCGAACAGACGAATGGCCGTTATACAGCTCCACCCCCTCCAGTGCCACAAGTGCCCCTACAACAGGCTTTGTATGGGAACGACACGATAACCTTAATTAGAGAGTTCAAGAAAATGAAACCGCCGAGATTTCAAGGAGGCATAGAACCAATGAAAGCCGAGGCATGGGTTTTAGAGATGGAGAAGTTGTTTGAGATCTTCCCCAGTACAGACGCCCAGAAGGTATCTCTGGCAGCGTTTACATTAGACGACGACGCTCGTAGGTGGTGGATGATGGTCCGAGAAAGCAATCCGGGTTTGACTTGGGCAAAATTTTTGGAGTTGTTTTACAACAAGCATTTCCCTCTCAGCGTTCGAGATCGAAAGACCACAGAGTTTCAGAATCTGACGCAAGGGAACAAGACCGTCGCAGAATACGATCGTGCTTTTACTGAACTGGCGAGATATGCGCCTCACATGGTTGGCGACGAATACCGAAAAGCGAGGAAGTTCGAAAGTGGGTTGCGTGGACCGATACAAGATAGGGTCAACATGCTCAATATGCCGACATACGCCGGAGTACTGGACAAGGCCATCCTGGCCGAAGCCAATTTAAACCGATACCAGAGTTCAGGTGAGGGTCAGAGGAAGAGACAGAATTATGATAATCGCCGAGTTCCGTTCAATGCCAGAAAGAAGATGAATACGGACAGTTCCATCAACTCAAATCAGGAAGGTAATGCTAAGCCGGTGTGCACGAGTTGTGGAAAGCTACATTTCGGGGTTTGTCGTTGGGCAACAGGGGCTTGTTACGAATGTGGCGAGATAGGCCATCGCGTGAAGGACTGCCCGAAAGCCAGGACTGACGGCGGAAAAAGAAATGGAAGCACCTCGGGCCCTGTACAGAGTAATAATGCCGGGACAACACAGGCAAGGCAGCAGAGTTTTCGCATTGTTGCCAGGAGACGCCCAGAATGCTGAAACAGTGGTGTCAGGTACCCTCTCAATTTGTTCTCAAGATGCATACGTATTGATTGATTCGGGTTCTACGCATTCATTTGTGTCCACTATATTCGCCGAAAAGTTGAATAGGGAATTAGAACCCCTTGATTACGTATTATATGTGTCTACTCCGTCTGGGAGAAATATGATTGTTACATCCATTTATAAGGCGTGTATTGTTGTGGTTGAGAATGTAGAGTTGTTAGTTGATTTGATGCCATTAAGCATGACCCACTTCGATGTCATATTGGGAATGGATTGGTTAGTAGCGAACCATGCATCCATAAATTGTGTTACTAAGAGCGTCACATTGAAGACCCCAAGTCAAGCTGAGGTCATTTTCCAAGGTAAAGGAGTAGTACCCCCACCCTACTTAATCTCATCCATGAAGGCCTACAAGTTGATCCAAAAAGGATGTCAGGGTTATTTATGCAGTATACTAAGTGATTTGAATGGAAGTGTTGAGTTAGCCGACATACCCGTTGTTGAGGAATTCCCCGATGTCTTTCCGAATGAGTTGCCTGGCCACCTTGTCGATAGGGAAATAGAGTTTACCGTGGACATCATGTCAGGAACACAACCCATCTCCAAAACACCCTACAGAATGGCCCCAACCGAACTTAGAGAGCTGAAATCGCAATTACAAGAATTGTTGGACAAAGGATTTGTTAGGCC
>NW_021028542.1:156114-217901 GCF_004153795.1 Camellia sinensis
GGTTTATTTAGGTTAGGACGTATTTCATTTATTTTGTCCAGATAGTTCTGTTTTATTTCGTCAGTTTTTCTGGGTAATTCTGGAATGGCTTAGTTTTTGTTTTTTCTTTCTCTGGTTTCCTGTATAGTGTTTTGGTTAGGGCCTGGGGTATGCCCCTTGTCGTGGTAGTTGTTTCTTGTCTTTTATTTTATAGTACCTTCCAGCTAGCGCCTGGAGAACTTGGCAGAGGTACCATTACCTTCCAGCCGGTGTCTGGTAAATTGGTATTTCGTTATTGTAGACGTCGCCAAACGTCCCGGGAGAAAATCCCGTTTTGTTCATTGGGCTCACTACAGTTCAGGACTCAATGTCACGGTCCTGTATCTAATCTCGCAGAGTGCAATGCAAGACCGATGAATCATCAAAGAGTCCAAATCTAGCAAATCGTTTTTGAAAATAGATTTTTTGAAAGAAGTGCTAAACACGGACTGCTTTGCCAAAAATAGAGTCGCCACCTAAATATTTTATTTTGGGGGAATTTAGGAAACCCTGACTCGTGCCTAAGGCCACGTGTCCGTCATTACCAAAGTTGCCTCAGCACGGGAACTTGGGTACGATTGGGGAAGGTCAGCTATGAGCACCCCCGCTCGCCCTATCAAAGATCGGCCACTACTAAGTATGATATCGAGTTTTGAAAACATATGTGCTCTTATTCCGGTTTATTACCCTAGAATTACTATGTGATGCGCACATGTAGACACCCAATTTTTGACCGTCCTCAAGACTTGGACGTCATTGTTTGAACACTCGATGATTATCTATGTTTGTGTTTGTTTTGAGTTCTTGGAAGACTCGGCTGCGTGCCTTGCCTCAAGATCTCTTAACGTGACTGTTTTGTGCTTGGTTTTGAACCAAGGACTTGTGTTTTGTGCTTCTGAGGGTGGGGAGAGGCTTGTTAGCCATCCCTGAAACCCACCGGCTGTGGCATGAGGCCACCGACCATGTGTTTTTTTCCATCGGCCAAGTGTTTGGCCGACCGGCACTTTTGATGGTCGGCCGGCCTTTGTGTTGGTCAATCGGCCATATTTTCTGGAGAAGGCTTCTTTTTTGCCCTTTTCAGGCATTGTGCATGCCAGCTGTGCCAGCTGGTATGCACGAAACCTGTCCTCCATTGTATGGAGGATTTGCACCCTTTGCACCCTTTGCTCTAGCTTCTTGAGGAAGCTTGACCCCTTTGTCTTAGCTTCCTCAAGAAGCTTGGACCTTTGTCTTAGCTTCCTCAAGAAGCTTGACCCCTTTGTTTTAGCTCCTTCAAGAAGCTTGGACCGTTGTTTTGTTCTATAAAAAGAGAGCCTCTCCTTCCATTTCAGAGGTTGGAAAAATTTGATATATGGAATATATATCACTCTCTCTCTATATCTCCCTAAAGTGAGTTTTGTTCTTAGTTTTGCACTAAGGCACCTAGTGTTACACCATACTTGGGTTGTTAAGGTGTTGAGAGGTTGTTCTTGAAGTTTTTGAGTTGGTTTTGATAAAAAAAGGGGGCTGGAGTTGGTGTTCTTGGAGTATTCTTCAAGGGTGAGCACTATTGATTTATATTCCCCATTTTTGTACAAGCTTTTAACCTATCTTGCATGCTGTTTTTAGCTTTATGTATAACTGATAAAAGTTTTGATTTTTCATGTTTAAGATGTTTCATTAAGGTCACTTTTGTGTTTGGGGTTGTCCTCCCCCTCTTAGGCCGTGTTTGGCCCCTTTTTGTGCCTTCTTTGTTGAGCTTTGGAACTTTCGTGTATTGGCCTTCTCACCATTGAAATCCAGAGGATTTTCAGTGGTGGTGAAGGGGTTTTGAGGTCTTGTATAGGGGAGGGACACCCCTCTCCCTTTGTGTCTCATATGCTTGTGTTTTTGGCTCATAAGGGTAGCATGCATGCTTAGTCAATTTTGGCTCCATCTCAGTGGGTATTTAGTGATATTTTGTCATGTTATGCCTTTGTTTTGAGTTGGTCTAATGGTCTCTTGCATGTATCATATGCTTGTCTTGTAATCTCATGTTTTGGCCTAACATGCATCACGATTGTAAGATGGCATTTTAGCATGATTTTGGTTTGGTTCTAAGAACATTTTAGCTCTATTTTTCCATGCTTAAGGTCTATCTTGGGTCTTTGGAGTCATGCTTGCTATGCTTTGTATAGCCACCTTGCATTTTAGCTTGTTAGCTTCGGGTGTGTGAGTCATTAGCATGCATTACTTTGGCCTTTCTCATGATTTGGCATCATTTGAGATCATATTTCAGTCCGTGCTTCATGCTTGTATGCTTGCATTCGCCATCCCTTCAATGCTTTGAAGAGTTGTCCTTTTATGCCTTAAAATGGTCCATAATGCATGCCTTTTTGTTTAAGTCCTTGGGCTGCCATATCAGTGGGTTTTAGGGTTTATTTTGACGCATTGAAACTCTATTTTTGGTTGCAAAATCCATGCCATGTGTGGTCATGATAGTCGTAGTGGAATGCTCCCTTTTGTAGCCTTGAATGCCCCTGGTTTCATGCCCATTTCTTAACATGTTTTGGCTTTGTTCCATGCATGCTTTAGTCTTGTTTTGGAGTGCCCTAGGACTGTTTTAAGTCATTTTGGTCCTTTGGGGTTTGGTTGACATAGCTATGGTTTGAACCCCTTTGTTGGCCTCAAGTTTTGGGCCCTATTGCACGCCTTGCTTGCATGTTTTGTTGGGACCTTTGCATGTGCATGCTTAGTTGTGTTTTATCCATCATTTCCATTGCACTTTGGCCACTGTTTTGGGATGGGCTGAGGTCCTCCCATTTCGGTTCAAATCCGTCTTTGTATATAGTTGCATGTTTGACATGTTGCGTCATGTTACATGCTTGCATTATATCATGTTTGCATGTTCTTGTTATATTAGTTTAGCTTGCATGATAGGTCGCATTGCATTGCATCTTGCATGCTTAGCACATTGTACATTTGCATGTTTAGGTTGCATTGCATTTGGCATGCTTTGCTAACTTAGCCTCATATTGCATACTTGAGCCATTTTGCATATTTGAGCCATATGACATACATACATAACATTATGTTTGGTTTGGGGTGTCAAACCAAACATGAGGAATGAGGCGCGTTCGTACTTAAAGTGACGAAACATGTCTCAATCCCCGGTCACTGACACCCTTGATCTCAGCATGATAGGGCGTGAAACATTCATTTGTTTTGTTGCATTCATTTACATTGATTTGCAAACTTGGTACCTTTGGCCATCATGCATCGAAATGCGTGATTGGTGGCCCGAGGACCAAGGGCCATGCTCCCTTGAGTTCATTGCATGATAGAGAGAGTGGCTATGCACACATTGTCTTGAAAATGCTTTGCCATGCACTATTTGCCCTCTGCTGCTGCAAAACCAGTGCTCTGCAGGAATAAATGGCCGGTCGGCCACTTTCAGTGCCGGCTAGCTACCAAAGCCTAGCCGGTGGTCCCCATTACTGGTCGATGACCATTTCCCTGTGGCTGGTGACCTTCTATTCTGGCCGGTGACTTTTCAGCATGACTATGAGGTGATTCAGGAACACCCTAAGGATTTTCACAATTTTTAGAGGTGAAGAACAGTGCAAACAGAGGCAACAGTGGCATGGCAACGGGTTTCCGGGCGAAGCAAATTGAGCATGCATCATCCCATCATTCCGAGGCGGGGTTGCGGCCACCTTCCTTCTGTAATTAATTTGTTAATTAATTAGAAGTTTTGTAATATTTAATTAGCTAGAGTAGTTAATTATTTGTTTGGTTTGTATTATTTATTCGGACCCTCCGAGCAAGGGCAATGTTGTAATAAGTGTGCGTGCGTGTGTGTATGTCTCCCAACCCTACGTCTTTCTCCCTTTTATTTACCAGCTTATGATGGTTAGATTAGGGCATGTTTCAATTAGCATCCTTATGCTCCGCATGTTTGCATTCATTCATTTGTATTGCATGCATCGGGCTCGGCGCATCATACTAACTGCATTGTACTTCAATTCTAAGTTGAATACGTGTTAGCTGTAGCATCATCATATGCCATCTTAGAATAGCCGAGCCTATCTTAGTTGCATTCTGTATGTGTTGCATTAGCCATCTTAACATAAACTAGGATCATGCATTTGATTACTAACTAGCTATTGTTTTGGCTCGGAGTACTAGGTAAGGTTTTATGCTTTAGCATACCGCATGTGTGTGAGTGTTTACCATGATAGCATGCTTACCATGATGCTATTTGCTTATGTGATATAACTGTCTGAATGCCTGTTGGTGAAGGTTGGGTTATTTGAATTGGAACAATTCATTGATTATGAGTTTTAAACCCACTTAAGAGTGGCAAATCATCATATTTTCTACGCCCACTTGAGGGTGGCAAATCCACATTTTTAGCCTACTTGCGAGTAGCAAACCGTTTTCAAAACAAACACGAAATGTTTTGTTCCAATTCAGGCGACCCAGTCTATACTTATATGCTGCGTGCATCACATAGTAAATCTAGGCTAATAACCGGAATAAGAGCACATATGTTTTCAAAACTCGATATCATGGTTAGTAGAGGCCGATCTTCGATCGGGCGAGCGGGGGTGATCACGAAGTAACCTTCCCCAATCGTACCCAAGTTCCCGAGCCGAGGCAACTTTGGTGATGACGGACACGTAGCCTTAGGCACGAGTCAGGGTTTCCTAAAAGGGTTTCCTAAATTTCCCCAAAAATAAATATTTAGGTGGCGACTCTGTATCTGGCAAAGCAGTCCATGTTTGGCACTTCTTTCTAAAAAAAATATATTTTCCAAAACGATTTGCCGGATTTGGACTCTTTGGTGATTTATCAGTCTTGCGTTGCACTTTGCAAGATCAGATTAAGAACCATGACAATTTGAGTCCGAATTGTAGTGAGCCCAAATGAACAAAACGGGCTTTCCCTCCTGGGACGTTCCGGGACGTCTACAGCACAGCACACAAGTATAGACTGGATCGCCTATATTGGAACAAAACATTTCATGTTTATTTTTGAAAGTGATTTGCTACTCGTAAGTAGGCTAAAATGCGGATTTTGCCACCCTCAAGTGGGCTTAGAGAACATGATGATTTGCCACTCTCAAGCGGGCTTAAAATCTCACAATCGATGAATTGTTCCAATTCAAATAACCCACCCTTCACCCACAGGCATTTAGGCAGCTATATCACATAAGCAATTAGCCTCATGTTAAGCACGCTATCATGGCAGTCACTCACACACATGCAAGGATGCTAAAGCATAAACGCTTACCAAGTACTCCAAGCCAAAGAAAGAAGCTAATTAGAAATCATGCATGAATCCTAACTATGCTGAGATGTCTAATGCAACACATACAAGAATGCAACTAAGATAGGCTCGGTTATTCTAAGATAACATGTGAAATGCTACAGATAACATGTATTCAACTCGGAATTGAAATACAATACAGTTAGTATGATGCGCCGAGATCGGTGCATGCAAGACAGGTGAATGGATGCAAACATGCGAGCATAAGTATGCTAATTGAAACATGCCCTAATCTAACCATCATAAGTTGGTAAATAAAAGGGAGAAAGACGTGGGGTTGGAAGACATACATCACACACACGCACACTTATTACAACATTGCCCTCCTCGGAGGGTCCGAATAAATAATACAGTCCGAATAAATAATTAACTACTCTAGCTGATTAAATATTACAAAACCCTAATTAATTAACAAATTAACTAGGAAAGCAAATAAATTAGCATGCAAGCTATATGGGATGGACTGCCTCAGCTCTGCTCTGAATGATGAAAGATGCATGCATGCTCGAGTCGCCTTGTCGGGAAATCCATCACGATGTCCCGATTTGCCTCTGTTTGCAATTGGTCCCGGAATACTGTACAAAGCTCCAGAAGGCTACTGACTAGTTTTTGCTGCTAGTTTCCGGTTTGCTGCAACAGAGAGCAAGAAAGGGGCATGGCAAAGTATTTTCAACATATGTGTGCACGACTACTCTCCCTGTCATTGCACAAGCTCTAGGGAGTGTAGACCTCGATCCTCTTGCCACCAATCACGCATCTTGATGCATGATGGCCGAGGAGTCGAATTGCACGACTCAATGTGAAATGAATGCACATATAAACAAACTCCATCATGGGTAATCCGGAGTGTTGGTGATCGAGAATCGAGGCACGTTTCGTCACTTGGAGTACGAAACGTCCCTCGTTTCCCGTGTTTGGACTAACCCTACTCCAAACACAACGCAACAAGATGGCATACACAATGCGACTAACATGCAACCCTAAATGCAATGCAACCTAATCATGCTGGCATGTGAGGGATGTTATGCGAACATGCAACTAGCATACGCAATGCTATGAACTAAGAATGGCATACTCAATGCACATAAACTATATGGCATACGCAATGCACACATATGAAGATGAACATATACAAAGGCGCAATCAAGGCATACACAATGCGATGATCAAGCATGCGACAACATGGACATGACATACACAATGCAAGATGGACTTAAACTAAAATGAGTGGACCTCAGCCACACTCAAATTAGTGGCCATACATGTTGAAATTAAGGCAAGAACATTTATGTAAGCATGTCCAATGCAAGGGACCAAACCTAAGGCACAAAGTGCAACTCTAACAAGGCATGGCAAGGGATGAAATATGGCATACAATGACTCATGATCCAGCTCTGAAATGGCATAAAAGATGGTCCTGAAACATGCAAACACCTCACACAATGCATGCTAGATGGCCCGAATACCGAAACTAGTGAAGTGCATTACACTAGAGGTATACAAAACAATGCACAAATGACCAAATCAGCCTCAAATGGTCCCTATGCAGGCTCTAAACAGTGGGAAAATGGTCTAAAATGATGGCTCAAAATGCATGGAAATGAAGCTCATGCAATGGTCGGTAAATGAGGCATACAAGCACGACTCTCAAACGCATTTAAAGAGTGAAAATCATAGGAATGTGGCATACATGTAAACTCTGAAATATGATGTATAATGATGCCAAAACATGTCAAGGGCCCAAACAACGCATGCTAGTGGACCCGATATGCAAAGCTAGTAAGCTTGATTGAACTATGACCATATACAACAATGCATGCATGACTCAAAACACTTCAAACAGAGCTAAGGCAACCTAAAATATGAAGAAAATTAGTTTGGATCACGACCAAAATATGCTAGGAAAGAGGGCCAAAAAATCATGCAATACAAGCTAGTGGACCATGATTTACACTACAACCATATGAAGCACATGAGAGGCCACCAAATCAGTCAAAAACAGAAACATGGTATGCTAAAATATAACCAAAAACCCACTGAAACTTAGTCAACACATGCTAGAATGAGGTGCTCCTTTGAAAGGCCATGTAAGGGGTTGTTCTACACATGCAAAATGGACGACCAATATGACAATACCACCTCTAGAAAAAGGTTATAAAGGCCCTAAAACTCACTGAAAAGGGCCTAAAATGAGGCCAGGAAGCATGCAAGTAAGGGCTCCTTTGATATGCTATGAAGAGGGTTATTCTACACATGCAAGAGGGACACCCAAAATGGGAAAATGGGCTCTCGATAGAGCCTATGCAGGTCCTAAAACCCACCAAAAATGGCCTGAAACATGCTCAAGAAGTGTGCAAATAGGGGCTCATTTGTAAGACCAATAATGCTAGAAAACAAGACAAGGGGTGAGAGGGCCACCCCTCTCTGATTTTGGTGCTCAAAATAGCATGCTAGCCACTGAAAATCCACTGGATTTCAGTGGCTAAAAGGCCAAACAAAGCACAATACAAAGGCCTAAGTGCATGGCTCAAAACAAGGTGAAATCAAGCATGCAAGGGCGTAGATGACCCCTAACAGAAAAATGACCTTAAACAAACATGTAAAGGACCTCAAAATAAGACTTTTTTTAGTTTATGACAAAGCCCAAAAATGATTTCAAGTAAGGCTAATAGATGAAGCAAGAGAAGGACCAAAAGAGGGAATAAGAGTGTTACCCTTGTAACCAATGACCCCAGCAGCTTCTGGACCAAAACAGCAACCTCTTAGCCTTTGAAAACAAGCTCCAAGGACCTTAGGTTGGTGTTAGAGGTGTGTGGTTGTGAGGTGGTGTGAAAAGGAGGGCAAGAACTTCACTCTTTGAAGCTAAAATGGAGAGACAAGAGGGAGATATATGCATGTATGCTCTAGCACTTTCTGAACCCTTGTAAAGGAAGGGAGGCCCTTCCTTTATAGAGAAGAGAGGCCAAAGATTTTCTTGGAAGCTTAAAACCAAGATTAAACATCCTCCATACACGTGTATGGAGGATGCAGAAAATGCCTCCCAGCTGGCACAGCTGGAAGCAACTCAGTGAGACAAATCTGCAGAGAGCTGGCTGACCAGTTCAAGTGGTCGGCCGACCACTTAACCTGGTCGGCCGACCAGGTCAAACGGTCCAAGGTGGTCTTCCATCCCCTATGATGAAGCCCCATAAGTTAGCTTTCCAATGGCGCCAGCCTTGCATTAAAATTCCAACTGTGCAAAAAGTTATGTCTGTTTTGGTGAAGCCGCGCAGATTCGGTCCAACCGGATTGATGCCCTACTTCAACCAACCATATCTCCCCCGTTCGGACTTGGCTTTAGGAGATTATTGAGTGTAAAATGAAGCCCCAGAAGTATTCTTTCCAACGGTGGTGGCCTCATAGCTTAAATCCAAGTGTATAGACAAATAAACCTGATTTAGCGAGGACCGCTCGACTCTATCTTAGCGATTCATGTCCATCCTCTTCCTCAACTAGGTTATTCTCTCCACTCTTCTTTTCTTCAACTCCAAACCCCCGAACAAGGTGTTTTGAAATATTTTTCAAAGATTTCATCTCTCTTTCATTCATTTCCACTTTGTCCTCGCTCGGTTTACCGAAAAGCGCAACATTTGACAAAATGCGAGCGTTGGAACATCGTAAGAACTTTATTTTCAAAACATTTTGAAAGAGAGGGTTTCAAGGTCTAAAATATTTTGAGCAAGATTGTTTTGGTCCAAAAAGTGGTATGAAGTTGAGATTTGGCTCTCCTCTTACCGAAGAAATCGAGCCTTTGCACTGCACAACTTTCACCACCAAGTAAACCATCAGTAGTGCCCAAGTCTTAAGAATGGTCAAAAATGGGGTGTCTACAGTTATAGAAAGGTGTATCCTTGGCTTGGCATTTTGTTTTGGAAAGGTGTATCCTTGGCTTATAGTGCTTAAGGCAGGTAGAGCAGAATTCATTTTTTATTATTGTCTTAGTGTATCTGGGTATATCATGGGTTATGATGCTTATTGTTCTGGACGACCATATTGCCTCAATTGTTGAAGCAGATAGTTATTGATTGCTTGTTGTTTTCCTTTTGCATTAAAGGCATATTTGTATAGTTATGAATGTGATGGAAACAGACGTAAGTATTGTGTTGAGATTGTGGAAAATGTGAAAGACTTTGAATACTTGTGAACATGTTTTGAAAAGGCAAATCAGGTGTAAGGCTGGAAAGTGAGAGAAAACATAATGGGCATGGTAAAATTATTTTTTCTTCAAAAACTTGTTATAGTCATATGAATTTTGGAAAAAGGTATCGAGAAGGAAGAAAAGTGAATTACTTATGTTATTGAATGAAATGAATGACTTGGAGAAGATTTCTTATATACGTATATTTCTGTATAAACCGTCACATTATTTATATAGTATGAGAGTAAGTATTCATGATCATAGCTATCGGTAAGTTGCTATTGTTTAGGATCATATTGAGATCCCTACTGGACTTTATGTTCATCCCACGTTGCTAATCCTTTTTCAGGTGAACGTTGAGATGGGTTCCAAGATCGAGGATCTTCTTTATGTGTTGGCCATGGGCCTTTTATTTGTGGGCAGAATGCCATTGATGTAAAAGGGTTAAACCCTTTATTTTACTTTAAAGATGTAAGCCTGTGGGCAATTTATTTAGTTATGTGTATGTTGCATTTAATTTGCGTTTCGGATGAGAGAATCTCTATTTATTCTTACAAATGATGTAAAGAGTTTCCGCATGTTATCTCTGAAATTGAATAAACTTAATGAAGTTAGTAATGGATTCCGAGTAATAAAAAGTGGGGCATGACAATAAATACAACTCATAAGTGGAAGAATAACAGAAATAAGATATATTCATCCACCAGAGTTCAGAGTTCGTTTACAAAGGTTAACACATGCGGTATAAATTCACCAATGTTCATCCTGCATCTATAGCATGCATTAATGTTGAGAAAAATGAAACTAAACATACAGTCAGATGCCCTATGGGCTTACATTTTTCCAAGTCATTGCCTGGTTACAAAAAAGTGAGCCTAGCTCAATACAATTAAAGCCCCTGGCTATACAAAATAATATAACAAAATAAAGAAGCTCTTGCTTCCCAAAAGTCCCTCCAAGCTATTGCCTTGGCGGAGGCATATCTCCAACACTTGAAAATGGTTTTCCCAAATAGGGTGAGCCAAAACCCAGTAGAAATAATCTAACACATTATATGAGATTTAGCAGAGATATAAGTACAATGTACATACACAATACTTATGACAAAACATTCATATTTTTATAAGATCGTAAAGTACCAAAGTTCATATTTCAATTCATTTTCCATCCATTCTTTTCAAGTTAATTCACCCTTGTCAACTCATGAGCCAATTCCATTTTCTTTCAACAACCCAACTGAGACTACAACTCAGTAGTTATCTAATCAACACAATTACCACACAAACACTTTAATCTGCCATTTTACGAAAATTTCGTCCGCGGGATCGGCAGCCATGTATACACAAGATTTTGGGACTTTAACCCTGGACACTCCGACCAACTTAATTTTAATGGAGTCCATTCCCTATCTCCTCCCAAACATGAAGTACATCCCCTTTCTCCTCTCAAACATCATACATATACAATGTATTTAAAACATAGTCATATTCAAAGACAATCAACAATAGATTAGTTTTAATTCACCTAATCCTCATGCAATTTTTACAACAATAATAGTTACCCTCCACCGAAAACCCAATACAGTTATTTCTAAACAGATATTCAATCTCAAGACAGATAATTTATTCAAAACTTCCAAAAGTGAGAGGTATTAAATACTCAACTCCACCATCTATTTCAATATCCCCCCAATTTCATGTTTACAACACCAATTTCATTTATTTATACAAAATAAATATTATAGTCATTTTAGAGCAAACTCCCCCCTTTTCAAATATCAACCCAAGTTCCAAAATCAACAATTTTGACATAATACAACCTCATTTACAAACCCCATAACCATTTGTTTTCCACTCATCAAAAACCCCTACTTTAGTTCACACCCAAACCCTAGGTTTGTTCAAACTACTCCCAAATTCCACTATTTTTACACAACGACAAATAACTAAGCTAAAAACCATATGAAAGTGCAGAAAGTCCCAACCTCAAGAAGAGAAGACAAGCAAAGCAAGGTTGAAACTCCAAAGACACCGAAACCCACTTTTGTTCGGATAAAAAGAGAGCCCACGACGTGCTCTACATTTTTCTCAAAGGTACTAGGGTGAAAAATCCAATGGATCTAGGTGAAATAGTAGAGAGAAGATGAGTTTTAGAGAGAGAAACTCAAGATCTACGGTTTCAGATGGTTTTAGAGAGAGAGAGAGGAGTGAAAAAAATGACGAAAAAGTCATCCTCACGATTTGTTATACACACAGTCTGCTTGAGCGTGAAAAGCGACGCTCGAGCGTAAGAAGCGATACTTGAGCGTTGAATACACTCTTCCAGCATTTGCAGGTCTGTAAAAAAACACTGAGAGTTTGTAAATCCCGCTCGAGCGCAAGAATGGCCGCTCGAGTGGAGGAGAAAAATTGCAAAGCCCGCTCGAGCACAAGAATGGCTGCTCGAGTGGAGGAGTAAAATTCTGAGCAACATAGGTTTGGAAAAACAAGCAACCAACTTGTTCCAAACACACAACTACAATCCAAACGACTAATCCAAGGAGCAACAAGGGTAACAATAGATGGACAACAACATTGAACTATAAAACCCGAGTTCGGAACATAATAAAATGTCGGGTCAAAACCGAAGTCGCTATAATAAGTTAATATTTAATTATATTTTGATCTCATCATTAATTGCATCTTACCTTTAGTCATGGTCATACACTAGTGCCTTACTTATACGTTCCTTAGATTGAATTTATTACCAATTTTTCCTTTAAATATAAAAAATTATCAAAAATTAAAAAATATGAATTAAAAGTTCAAACTTTTAAAAAGTCCTTAATTATTGAAAAGTCCTCAATTTTTAAAGTTTTCAATTTTTAATTTTGAAAATTAAAGTCCTCAATTTTTAAAAACAAGTATTCAATTTTTAATTTTGAAAATTAAGAGGGTATTTGGAATAATTTAAATAAGTGTATTTTTTGAATTTTTATGAAAAGATGTATAGGGGAAAAAAAAAAAGTGCTATGATTAAATATATATATATATATATGCCAAATAATCCCTAAAGTCATCAATTCTTGCAAAGTCCTCAATTACTGAGAGTACCAAGGATTCGTTTAGAACAAATTATTTTAATATTTTTTTAAGTTTTTATAAAAATTACAAAAAAAAAAAAATGATATGATTATTTATAACAAAATTTAAAATTTTTGATTAGAATATTTTTAGTCCTAGACTAAGGCTTTGTTTGGGAACATGCTATTTTAGTAACTTTTTGACTTTTAGTTAAAATATAAGATAAAAAAAAAAAAATTAGTATGTTTGGAATGACTTTTTGACTTTTTACGAAAAGATGTGTAAAAAATAAAGAGAAAAGAGAATCTTGGACTTTTTGGTATGGGTTATAAACTTTTTATTTTTTTAATAAATTTCTAACTTTTAGGCTAAAATTATAACAGGCCAAACGAGGCCTAAGCCCAAAAGGCATGGTAAGCCTCAACGTGTTTCATGCTATTTGGATTATCTTGTGGGATCAGAATCATGATGTAAGCAAGATTAAAAGTTATTTTTTGCTGAGCTAGAAGAAACGAGTCTGGATCATCTCTGTTAATGTATATATGATATATATTCCTACATATATTAGGTCTTGATTTCCTAAATATATTAGGTATTGTCATAATTAGATTTCTTATAGGATACTCTTTCTCATAGTTAGATTTCTAATAGGATACTTTTTCTTAGTCTATATATACAGACCTTCTATTGTATATGATTAAATACATTCAATACAATACATATTATTTCCTCTCTCTCTCTCTCTCTCTCTCTCTCTCTCTCTCTACTATTCTAATATGGTATCAGAGATATAGGTTAAGCTCTTGGTGTTCATCACCTTACCGGCGGGCGGCAGCCTTGCCTTGGTCGCGCGCCGGACCTCAACCTATTCCGTTGTCATATTTTCCTATCAGTATCGCTTCATGGTGATTCCTTCCTTAGTTCATTAATTTATTCTTATATTAAATATCTCTATCATATTTACTATTATTGTTTTGCTCGCAATCCACTTTTTTGTGTGTTTCTGCTCCACTTTGTCTTTCCCTCTGTTTCAACCTCAAATAGGTTTCTATATTCAAACCTATTTGAGTTTGAGGGGGGGTATTATACCTATATCATGGTGAGTCCATGGTTATACATCATGCACACCACGCAAGCCGCCCCTTTTGGTGCATCACCCAAACCCCCCCCCTGGCGCACAATCCACACTGCCCCTTCTAGTGCACAATCTAAGCTGCCCCCTTTGGTGCACAGCCCAAGCCACCTTCTTTGGCACACAATCCAAGCTGCCCCCCGGCGCACTCAGTTGTTTGTTACCATCATCGTTCAGCACCATGTTATAAGTTATGTGTACACCACGCAAGCTGGTTCAATATCTAGTTCTCTACAATGGTCCAGCATGACCCCTTTAAACTGTCCCAACATTGATTTCGGTTAACTCCTACAATGGTCCGCTATGACCCCTTTAAACTGTCTCGACATTGATTCTGGTTAGCTCCTAGAATGGTCCGACATGACCTTAAACTATCCCGACATTAGTTTCGGTCAATTTCTACAACGGTCCGGCATGACCTTAAATTGTCCCAGCATTAGTTCCGACAAGTTCTTATAATGGTCCGACATGACCATAAACTGTCTGATATATCTCAAGCACCCTTGCGCTCCCATTCAGACTTTGCAATCTATTTGCCTTTCATTTTATTTAGTTTTATTTCATGTTTTAGTTTCTCTCTCCAAACTCAAAATGTTTATCCTCCTTGAGTTTGAGGGGGGATGTTAATATATATATATATATATAATATTCCTACATATATTATGTATTGATTTCCTAGATATATTAGGTATTGCCATAGTTAGGTTTCTTATAGGATACTCTTTCTAATAGTTAGATTTCTAATAGGATACTCTTTTTCAATCTATATAAACAGGCCTTCTATTGTATAGGATTAAATACATTCAATATAATAAATATTATTTCCCCTCTCTCTCTCTCTCTACTATTCTAACACTCTCCTTGAGTTGTCTCCTTGAGTTCCTACGTGCAACGACTGAGATGCACCCAACTACACCCAACGATCCAGATTCTCTCTAAAAAAAAAAATACGCAAGAGGCCCACCCAAAAATAACCTTTATCGCTCTGATACAAGACTAATACTCTCTCTCCTCAAATGGAAATACAGACATCCACTTGAAGTGATTTTCAAATCTCTCTCAAGAAAATGAATCCTCAAATAGAAATAAAGGCACCCACTAAAGTGATTTTCAAATCTCTCTCAAGAAAATGAAACCATGATTGTTTTCTAAGAAACAGAAATACCTACAAAACTTGATCTTCAAAGTAGTCTCTCTCTCTCTCTCTCTCTCTCTCTCTCTCGCAAATTAGAAACAATACTGAGAAATCAGAGACACCCAGAAAGCTATTTTTGATGGGAAATAAGATATCTAATTGTCAAAATTTATCTTTTTTTTTTTAAAACGAACAAAATGAAAAAGAATATTAAATGAGGGGACAGAGGAAGAAGATGGTGAGTTTGAAAAATGAGCAAAGAAAGAAAAAAAAAATTGAACTTTAAAGCAAGAAGACAGAGATAATAGAAGAAAAGAGAACAAACCCAATTAAAAAATCAAACCCCACCCATTTTTTTCTTCTCTATAAGCCCTTTTTTCTTTCAAAATAATTGGGTTTTGTTTGTTTATTTCTAAAGTAGATGAAATTTGTTTTTTGTTTTTGTTTTTCTGGTTTCTGATTGTGTTTTCTTTGTTTACAGAAGCAATGGAGAGTGCTTTATTAGAAGAGGTAAGTGTGAGGCAGCCATTAAAGACTGAGGAAAGTTGGAGAAGAGAGAAGAGAGAGAAGATAGTGGTGAAGAAGAGGAAATGCTAGATGGGTCCGGGAAAGGAAAACAAGTTTTGAAATTTTTGTGTGTGTGTGTGTGTAAATTCAGTAGATCTCAACAGTCCTTTTCTATGTGATCGACATGGCCCCATCTCAATCGTCCCCTATAGGGAGCATGTAGAGAACTTCAAGGAGAGGATTTGGACTGAGAAGAAACCACTACACTACATAGAAATGGCAATGATCAATTGTAATAAATAAATAATAATAACAATAAATATTAAAAAATAAACCCGCAACTGTGAAAATAATTTTTGAGAGTTCGAAATTCAAATGGCTCGATTTGATTTAGTTTTTATATTAAGTTTTGAGTATAGAGCTGTCCTTTGAAAGATAAATTTTTGAAAAAGAAAATTTGTTGGTTATGAATTTTGAAAAAAAAAATTTAAAAGAGTTTTGAGTTTCAAACTGTATTTTGAAATTGTTTTGAGTTTATTTTTATAAAATATTTAAAAATTTTCTTAATTTTATTTTTTTAGGATAAATATTTTTGATTATAAATATTTATTTACTATTTTTAATTTGTGCGTTGTATTTTTTAAAATATTTTAAAATTTTTCCTTTTAAATATTTTTTTCATTTTTTCCATTTTCAATATTTCATTTTATTTTTTAAATATTTTTTCATTTTTTTAAATATTTAAA
Source organism: Camellia sinensis (assembly GCF_004153795.1). Taxonomy (NCBI): domain Eukaryota; kingdom Viridiplantae; phylum Streptophyta; class Magnoliopsida; order Ericales; family Theaceae; genus Camellia; species Camellia sinensis. Next base: position 172,181 of record NW_021028542.1, read on the forward strand.
TTTTTTAAATTTTAAATTTTTTTTGGATCGCTCCTATATATCTAAATCATAACAAATTATTTGTTCAATATTTAAAAAAATAATAATAATAATAATAATATTTTGTCAAAAAAATTAAAATTAAAAATAATTTTAAAGAATAAAATAAAAAATTAGTGAAATACTTTTTTTTAAAAAAAATAGAATTTTAAAAAGAATTTTGAAAATTTGTTTGGTTATGATTTGTTTTTAAAAAAGTTTTGAAAAAAATTTAGGCCATGTTTGGTTCTCATTTGGAATCACAATTCCAATAAAAAAATTTTAAAATTCATAACCAAACATACAATTCAAAACTATTCAAAACTCAATTTAAAAATTATTTTTAAAACTCATAACCAAACATACAACTCATGATTTGTAGTGGGTTGACTTTTTCGCTTTTTGGTTTTTTTGACTATTTTAGCCTAGGGTTAAAAAGTCTCGTTTAGAAAAGACTTTTGGCTTTTTTTGACTTTTTTGTGAGAGAAAAAATATAATAATTATGGGTTGAATGTCATGTTTTGTATAGGCTAAAAAGCCTATTTTGTTTTTTTATTTTGTTTTTTGTAGATAAAATAGCCAAAAAACCCCCCCCCAAACTTGGCTTCCTAAACGAAGTCTCAAAACTCTTTTCAAAACTCAAAACTAAACTTTTTTTCAAAACACTATTTTAAAAGAAAAAATTCAAAAAAATATTTTTTTAAAAATATTTTTTGGAATCATGATTTGAGTGTGGAGTCGTATTTTGAGTTATGAGTTTTGAAAGAGAACATTTGCTTGATTATGAGTTTTGAAAAGAGTTTTCAGTTGTATTTTGAGTTTTGAGTTATATTTTAAAATTTTTTGGATTAAATTTTTTAAAATATTTATTAATTTTATTTTTTTAGAGTAAATATTTTATATTTTAAATATTTATTTATTTATTTTTATGTGCACTATATTTCATACATTTGTGTTGTATTTTTTAAAAAAATATTTTAAATATATTTGTAAATATTTAAAATTTTAAGTTTTTATTTTAAATATATAATTTCTATTTTAAATACTTTATTTTATTTTATAAATATATTTTTAAATATTTTAGATATTTTTTAATTTTTATTACTTTTTAAAAAACATTTTAATTTTTTTTGAGAACTTCAAGGATGGGGCTAAGATCTGCTGAATTCACACACACACAAAAATTCCAAAACTTGTTTTCCTTTCGCGAATGCATCTAGCATTTCCTCTTCTTCACCACTATCTTCTCTCTCTCCTTTCTTCTCCAACCCACTTCCCATCCATGACCAAATATCTCCTGCCTACCTTAACCTTATCTATACACTACCACCTACCTTCAACCACAACATATACATCACCCCGACCTATTTACCCAAGCCTGAGGTGTTCATTCCAGAAAGTACTGATTTGTGCATGATGGATACACCCAATCTGGTTCAGGTACACCAAAAGCGTAAAATAAGTGAACCCATTACTGCTGAGATGTTGGGAATGATTGAAGACCTTCAAGGAACAGTGACAGATTTAACATTTGGGGTTTTGATCCCGTCACCAAGCTCCTCAATCTTGGGCCGAGCTGCAGTTGAAAAGGGCCAATCTGAAACTATCCCAAGTATGGGAGACGACAGATCAACAACAAATGGGTCTTGCTTTGATATAGCCCTCTAATCCCTTGGCCAAGCTGAAGCAAATGGTAGGAACAAAGCTGGGACAAGTATTGATCCTTATGCACAACTTCGGTGGGCTATCAAGGCATTAAAGGTCAAAGGGCTGAATAGACAGCAAGTGCTTACAGTTGTTACAAAAATTGTGGAGTACACTTTTGTCGCTCAGGATGAGAGCATTTTGAATCACGGGCAAACAACGGAAAGGGATGCTTTACCAGAAACACACATCCTAATTCTTGTCCCAAGCCTATGGATACCCGACCAACACCTGCTACTCCATTTGCCGATGTTTCTAAACCTAGTGCTTCCTCTTCCCCCAAACGAACCTTTACCCAACTCCATATGAGCCTAACCTGTGCATTGAAGGTATTGATGGAGAAAGGGTATCTCAAACCGCTCAATCCTCGACCTCTCCCTGATCCCCTTCCAGCCAAGCATAATGCTTCCAAGTACTGTGCCTTCCATCAACAAACTAGCCATGACACTGACGATTGTTACCATCTTCACCATGAAATTCAAGATTTGATTGAAAAAAAGGTCATCACCCCACCTGAAAATCCCAAAGCTGTCAATGACCCTCTCCCTGACCGCAATAGATTGCCACGCCATAACATAAAACCCACCAACAGCTTGCCAATGGCCAATCATTACTCTAGCCAACATATCATACCCGCTAATGAGCCCAAACCCATTGTGTTCATCCCAGAATCTTCTGATTCCAATCTAAGCAAAAGGAACAACATCTTTGAAGAGATGGAAAATTCACTTGATTTTGATGAGTGGAAGATTTATGAAGCAGTGCTGCCAACACTGGTGGTTGGAGTGATGAACCTCAGTCTCAACTAGGGTAAAAGTCTGAAATCAATCCTTTTGGGTGTGGATGTGTATTGCTGAATTAACGGCAGGTCTGGACCTTCTCGTGGGCTACTTAAAGTTGTTTTGAAATTCTGCATATGAACTTGGAGAGTGAAAACCCCTTTTTGTTTCAAGGGTACTGATTTTATTTTGGGTTATGTCTTGCAACATAGTTGTGTTGTGAGTTTTATTTTCTGTCTTTTGCGTTGTGGCATCAGTTGAGTCTTTGCTTTGTGTCGCTCTCGTGTACCCTCGGGTCTTCATCTTTATAAGAAAATGGGTGTCAAGTTTTTGATCATTTTATTATGCCTATAGTGATGCGTATGTGACCTTTTGCAAATAGAAAAAGACTTGAAATTTGTTTTTGAATTTGTTTTCTGAATGAAATTCTGTTAATAAGCTCAAGTATTGAGAAGGATCCCCTGAAAGGTTTGAGTGAATTCTGACTTATCAGCACAAAATCATTCATTCTTTCAAAAAAATTTAAGCTATCTCTTTTGCAAAACTTGCGAAGATAGGTTCAGAATTGTGTGTGGTATCCTATACTGTCCTGGGGATTCTCTTCGCCGTTAGGCGGTCATGTTGGCAAGCACAAAGTGGTTTTCAGATCTACAAATGTAAGGTGGTGTTCAGACCTCACAAATCATAGAATTTCTCCTCTGGTGTTTTCATTATTTCAAAAGAAAGAAGAAAAGAAACAAAAGAAAGGAAAAAAAAAAAAGACAAAAGAAAAAAAGAGAAAGAAGCCAATCATCAAGCTAGGAGCATCCATTGGAATGAAATCCAAGCAACTGTGAGGAAGGGAACTTCTGTCTGAATTCAGGGAAGCCAATGCAAGAAGGTGTCACATTGCGAGAAGAACCAACTCTGAAAATGGGGTGAAAGGAAAAGAAGAAGACATATATAAGAGAATGTAGAACCAAGCTCAAATCAAGGCGAAGTCAGTTCCAGTATTAGGGCAAGGATGACCATTCACCACATTCACCACAAATGTTGTAATATTATCCTTGAGAGGCTCGCTAGGCTGAAAACCCGAAAGGGGGACCTAGGCAAAAGTTAGAGCATGAAAAATAAGAAATCAAATAAATAGAGCTCGTAAGGTTGAAAACCCCGAAGGGGCGACTTTGGTAAAAGTCAGAGCGTAAAAAGAGAGTGTTAATACCCGAGTGAACCTCTGCCATGAACTACATTGACCTGATTCCCATTCTTGGGATACGTAGGCAACTTCATCCTGAAGTTCGGTCTCAATCATATCTACCTCATTCTATCTCAACTCAATCACCTTGCCCAATTCACGTCGTCAGCTTCACATCAATCCATGAGCTACACCGACTGCTGTGCATATCATATATTTGCGGTGGGTAAGAAAGAACTAGCTTAAATCAACAAGTGGAAAAATTTTCAATACTTGGACTTATCAGTAGAATCTCTATTTGGAGCAAAAAAAAAAAAAGGGAATCGAAACTCGAGTTTTGCAAAATTGAGTTTTAAAGGGAGCATAAGTAAAACTACGGGCACTGTGAATGATCAGTTACCTTGAGTCTTTTTTTTTTATGCTTTTGGGTCAGTTATGAATGCAGTTGTGTCGTGTCCAGTATTTGTCTTGGTCTGCACTCCTCATTGAGTCACCATAGCATGTTGCTATTCATCGAGTCACCATAATATGTCTGTTGTGTTGTTCAAAAGCGCTCTTCATCGAGTCACCCTAGCAAGTTTGTTGCTTAAAAGATTCAACAGAGTGGCATGGTCAAAATTCCATACACGAAGGTTCGCTCCAAACTCGAAAACAAGTCTATGTGTGGAATTCATAAACAAGTTGAGAGTGCCCATAGAAGAGGCATCGCGTTCATGATCATTGCAAAGTGCATATGAGGAATCTATCACTGCTTTGGAGGAGACTGGAGTAAATTCTCAAAACATGCTGGAGCAGAGGAGAAGCATGAGTCTGATGGGTTGACAACGGATCTGATGATCCCCATTACTTGAGTCTACATAAAGGTGAAAATAGTAGCCCATAAATGGACACTAGGGACAATTTTCAGTGAATCTGATCAGCCCATCAATCGAACAAGGGGCATGAACCCAACCAGTGGCCAATAACTGGACACTAGGGGCAATTTTCAATGCATCTGATCGGGTCATCAATTGAACAAGGGGCATAGATCCAACCCATCTCTCAGTTTGCCAAAGTCATCTGTTGGGCACTTTCCCCTAGATTAGGCCCCATGATGATTCTGATATGATTCAACTTTTGAAAACTATCTCCGACCATTTCAAAACTCTCTTGGGGATTACAATATTCCCTCTGATTAATACATGTGCTTTGGATTATGCCTACATGTTCATACATATGGGTTGCTTTGAACTGCGTGATTGGTTACTCTTGCTTTTGACTTTGTTTTGTGCTTAACGGAGTTTTGTTGAGTTGCCTCCCTCTGCATTACATTTCAATAAGTTGTGGCAGAGTGCCCTACACTCATCTCATAAGGTACATGATGTAATAACTCTATGTATTGCTCATTTTCCTCTACAGGCCTAAATTTGCATAGAATATGCCCTTGATTCATGCATAGAACATGCAACATGCTTTCAATCTTGCATAGAATATGCTCGTATCTTTTGCACAGAACATGCTCTCATTTTGCATAGAACATTCATCGCACTTTTTTGTGCATCTTACTTGCACTTGTTTATGCATTTTATCGCACTTTTTTGTGCACCTTACTTGCACTTGTTTGTGCATTTTATCGCACTTTTTTGTGCATCTTACTCGCACTTTCTTGTGCATTTGAATTTACACTCGCGCTTTCTTGCACATCGCACTTTCTTGTGCATTTTAACTCACTCACACTGTCTCGTACACTTACACTTTGTATCTCACTCGCACTATCTCGTACACTTACACTTTATATCTCACTCGCACTGTCTTATGCACTTACACTTTGTATGATATTCGCACTCTCTTGTGCATCGCACTCTCTTGTGCACCCTCCCGCTCTAGGAGACCTTAAAATCTTGCATTTACACTCGCGCTTTCTTGTGCATTGTACTTTCTTGTGCAATTTACACTGGCGCTTTTTTGCACATCGCACTATCTTGTGCACTCACCTGGTCTAGGAGACCTTAAATCCTCTAAAGGTGCAATTCCTTTGGTGTTTGTCGTGCCCGAATGACTTCCGGTGGTCTAGTATAGCAACTTGCCTGTGTTTGCGGTGAGTTTCTAGGAGATCAACTAAGACAGTGAAAACTAGAGTTCGAATGGCCGTTGCCTAGAATGCAAAGGTTTGGAATTTCTGAGACTAAAGTCTGGTTTAAATACCCAGGGGTGTATCCACGGCTTGAAATCTGTATGGCAGCCCTATAGGTTGAGGTAGCGTGTATGCGCCTCAATTTTGGATACTAAACCAACCTAGTCTGTCACCCTATTGAAAAATAAGGAAAGCTGCGACCATAGCCAAGGAGAAAAGTAGTATCTGTGGTTCTGTTACATTGTGTATCATTTTCCATTCTGCTTCTAAACTACATTGGTTTGATTCCTTGCAAAGGGATACGTAGGCAACCCTCGGGTTCAACCAATTGCATCTACATTTTGTTTGTTTGCCCAAATCTTACGGCCTTGTCAAAATGGGTCGTCTCTGGGTTTTGACATTCACTCATGTAATTTCATGATTTCGAGCTCTGTCAAAGAGGGGCAACTGTAGACATCCCATTTTTGATTGCCCTTAAGTCTTGGGCGCCATTGATTGATTACTTCGTAATAAAAGCTGTGTTGTGCAAAGGTTTGATTTCTTCGGCAATGAGAGCTTCAAATTTCAACCTTACACCCCATTTTGGACCAAAACTATTTTGACCAAAATAATTTTTAGACCTTAAAACCTTCTCTTTCAAAATATTTTTGAAAAAAGTTTCTACGATGTTCCGAGGCTCGCATTTCGTTAAATGTTACGCTTTTCGGTAAACCGAGCAAGGACAAAATGGAAATGAATGGAAGAGAGGTGAAATATTTGAAAAAAATCTTTAAAACATCTTATTTAAAGGTTTGGATTTGAAGAAAATAGGAGAGGAGGGAAGAAAACTAGCTGAGGAGAAGTTAGGCATGAATCTAGTTATGACCGAAACTGAGCAGTCTTCACTAAAATAAGCATATCTTCTTACACACTTGGAATTTTGATGTGAGGCATCCACCATTGGAAATAAGACTTCAGGGGCTTCAATTTAGACTCAAGAATGACCTGCAAAGGAGTCCAAAGGAAGGAGATATGCCCATTTGAAGTTGAACTTGAAGAGCAGATTTTTCCAGCTGGCCACTAGTGGAGTTTTCTGGCCATGGATGGGCTTTGTCGGCCATGAATGGACTTTGTCAGCCATGTGACGTCCAAGTGTGGTTTTTTCCCTCCAGTTGTTCCTCTCCAGCCAGTGGTGTCGGTCGGCCACCAGTGATGGTTGGTCGGCCACGGGTGCAAAAGAGGCAGTTTTTGTATAGATATTTCCCCTCCAGCTGTTCCACACTGCTCCAGATATTTCTAATTTGATATTTTCGACCAAGGCTCATATATTTCTATATATAGAGGACCTTCTCTATTATTTTAGAGGTTAGAAAATTTTTGGGAGCCTCTCTCTCTACAATTCCCTCTCTCTAGATTTCTCTCTCTCTTGAATTTTTGTGCATACAAGTGTAGATATACTTCTAGTTTGCCTATCAACCCTTAACCAAAGTCGCTTATCTTTGGGATGAGGTTGCTTGAGACCCTATTTGAGCTCTAGAAGGTGGTCTTAGCTTGGTTTATTGCTTCATTTTGTGTCTTTCCTTCAAGAGGTATAACTCTCTCCTTTTGTACTTGTTTTGCACACTTGCTTTACGATCATTTTTCCATTGTTTTGGAATATTTTGGGGCTGGTTTTGAACTGTCAAAACCTTTGTTTTTATGGTTAAAAGTGTTGGTTTGAGGCTATTTTGAGATAAGGGGTTGTTCACCCTTCTTGCTCCTTTGCTTGTTAAGCTTTTGTGCCATTATTCATCACTTTCAAACCAACTTTCTTGAACTTTTTACTACTGATTTTCAGAGGTTTTCAGGGGCTAAAAATGTTGTTTTGAGGTACCAAGAATAGAGGGTTAGCCACCCCTCTTCATGCTTGTTTACCAATTCAAAAACCCCATGTTTTAGCTTATTGTCTTAGCTAGTTTTGTCTTCATTGTAGCATGTCTTTCAACTGATTGTGGGTTATCAAAACTATGTGTTTTTGGGTTGAAGCTTGGGTCCTAAGGCCATTAAAGGTTGAGGGGTTGATAGCCTTTCTTTGTACCTTGTTTTGGAGGCCTTTGCCCCTGTGTTTCCCACCCTTGCATCATCTTTTTCAGAGCTTTTAAACACTATTTTTTAGAGCTATTTCAGTGGCTAAAAACATATTTTGAAGTCCAAATTTGGAGGGGTTAGCCTCCTCTCCTTGTGTCTTGTTTGCTAGTCTAGGTAGTTCTATGTGTTAGCCTATTTTTCTAGCATTTTGTAGCTTAATCTCAGCGTGTTTTTGCCTCTGAAATAGACTGTTTTAGCTCTGTTTTGAGCTGTTCAGGTTAGTTGAGTCTCATTTTGCATGATTGTAGTGTTAATTCCTTCACTAGCTTAGTGTTTTAAGACTTTAACCATCATTGGTGTGACTTAGTTGCATGTTTTAATGCTTTTTCATGCCTAATTCCAGCACCTAAATATCTGCAACCTCCCTCATTTCTTTACTATTTCATTTTCTTTGAGGGTTGTTTAACCTTAGGGTTGTGTTTAAGCTTGAGATTGAGGTTTGTGCTTAATGGTTTCAATTCTCTTTTAAGGGTTCACTAATCAAGGCATGACCTTTCTCTTGCCTTAAACCATCCCTTGGTTGACATCTCTTTCCATTAGAGGACACTCACTTTTGGACTTAATCGATTAAAGAATGAATCGGTAATGTAAAATGAGTAAACAAAATTGAACAAGTAAAAGAAGCAAGATAAGCATCTTTTGTGTCACATTGCATGTGTTTGAATCGGACGTAAATTCGAACACAAGAAAAATGGGACATTTCATACTCAAAGTGATGAAAGGTGCCACTTTCCTTGGTCACCATCACCCTTGATCATGCATGATTGGGTGGTGGTCTTTATGAGTCTTATTTTGCATTAATTGAACTTGTACAAACTTGGTCCCTTAGCCATCATGCGTAAAAATTATTTGATTAATGGTTTGAGGGCCAAGAGTTGCACTCCTTTGAGCTTGTTTGATGATAAGAAGGGTAACAGTACAGATAACACTTGAGAATATACTGTTTTGCCTCTGTTTGCTCTCTGTTGCAGGCAAAGAGGAAGTTCTAGACAGGGGTAGCCGATGAGCCACCAGCAATGGCCGACGGCCACCGGCAGCAGCCGATCGGCCACCAATAGTAGCCGACGGCCACCATTGGTAGCCGACCGGCCATCAATGAAGAAAGTTGCTCAATGTGATGGTAAGGAGGATCAGAAGTGTTCTGGAAGTTGACACAATTTTCAGTGATCAAACATGTACAAACAGAAGCTGCAACAGCAAGGCAGTAGCATTTTCGGGTGGAGAAACCGAGCATGCATGCATCCTCGTTTCCCGAGGCCAATTTGATTACCTTGCTTAGTTAATTAGTGGTAGCTAATTTATCTAAGTGTTGTAACTATTTAATTAGCTTAGATAGTTAATTATTTAATCGCTTTAATTAGCTTAGAATAGCTAGTTACTTCAAGTGTTGTAATTAATTAGTTAGTGTAACTAATTATTCGATTCTGGTTTGTAATAATTAATTAGCTTAGAATAATTAGTTAATTCATTTCAAATGTTAGCTTAATTAGCGTAGCTAGTTAATTTATTTATTCGAACCCTCCTTTGCAAGGGCATAATGTTGTAATAAGTGTGCGTACGTGTGTGCATGTCTTCCAACCCCACATCTTTCTCCCTTTTATTTAATCTCTTTTGATGGTTAGATTAGGGACATTTTCAATTAGCATACCTTATGCTCGCATGTTTGCATCCATTCATTCATATTGCATGCACCGAGGCTCGGCGTATCATTCAAAATGTATTTCAATTTCATATGTTCTTTGAATACGTGTTTAGTCGCATGTTATCAAAATTGAATCATAGGCCATAATTAGTAGTCGAGTCTATTAATTGCATATTACATGTGTTGCATTAGACATCTTGCACAGTTAGGAATCATGCATTATTTTCCAACTTATTTCTTTCCTAGCTTGGAGTACTAGGTGAGTTTTATGCTTTAGCATACTTGCATGTGTGTGAATGTTGCCATGTATAGCATGCTTGCCATGAGGCTATGTGCTTATTTGATAAATTGCATGAATGCATGTGGATGAAAGCTTTGTTGTTTGAATTGGAACAATTCAATGAATGTAAGTTTTAAGCCTACTTTGTTGTGGCAAAATCATGTTTTAAGCCCACTATGTTTGGTGGCAAAACCGCATCTTTAAGCCCACTTGAGGGTGGCAAATTCAAACCATTTTCACAAACAAACATGAGTTGAATTGTTTCAACTTGAACAAACTAGTCTATACTTGCTTGTGCTTGTGCGCATCACATAGTAAAGTAGCTTTTTAACCAGAACAAGAGTACATAATGTTCATAAAAAGCATATCATAATTAGTAAAGGCCGATCTTTTGATCGAGCGAGCGGGGGTGCTCATTTCAGGACCTTCTCCTCTCGTACCTAAGTTCCCGAGCTGAGACAACTTTGGTGATGACGGACACGTGGCCTTTGGCACGAGTCATGGGTTTCCTAAATTTTCCCAAAACAAAATATTTAGGTGGCGACTTTATGATCTGGCAAAGCAGTCCAATTTTGGTATTATTTTATTTAAAATCGATTTTTCAAAAGGATTTGGACTCTTTGGTGTTTATCAGTTTCACATTGCACTTTGTGAGATTAGATACAGAATCGCGGGAGTCCGAACTGTAGGGCTTTCTTTCGAACCTTCTGAAAATGGGCGAGAAAAAAGTCGAGCTACATATGCTTTCATTCATCAGAGTTCGTATTACAAAAGATAACACATGCAATATACATTCATAAATGTTCATCCTGAATCTATAGCATGTAATACCTGTTAATAATCATCAAAATAAATGCCCTACAAGCTTACATCTTTCCAAAACATTGCTTGGTTACAGCAAAAGGAAGAGTCTGACTCAATACAACTTAGCCCTTGGCTATACAAAATTAATAAAACAAAAGGACGCTCTTGCTCAAAGTCTCCCCAAACTACTGTCTCAGCGGAGGCATGTCTCTAGCACCTGAAAATGGTTCCCAAATAGGGTGAGCTAAAGCTTAGTAGAAACATACTAATATAGTATATGAGAATTAACAAGATATAAGTATGATGCACATGTTCATTGTCCTATGACAAAATCTGTGTAACTTTTTCCATAACCATGTTATGCCAAACTCGTATCTCAATTTATTCATTTTGGTTCAATAGATACATCCACTACATTTAACCCGTCAACAGAGGTTACATCTCACAAGTTTCCAACAGATAAAATCATCATACAAATACATTCACTTCTATTTGCTATTTTACAGAAATTTCGTCTACAGGAATCGGCACCCATGTATATGAATAGTTTTCGGGACTTTCATCCTGGACACACAGGCCAATTTAGTTCAATGGAGTCCATCCCCTTTATCCTCCTCAAAACAATGAGTAGATCCCTTTTCTCCTCCCAAATATCATACATATACAATGTATATCATTCATAATCATATTCAATGATAATGGTTAAGGGATTAGTTTCAATTCGCCTAATCCACATGTAATGTCTACAACAATAATGACTATCCTCCATTGATAGCCCAAAGCAGATATTTCTAAACAGATATACAATCTCTATAATAGATAAATCATCAAATTTTCATAGGTAAGTGATTAAACAAATCCAACAACACCATCCATGTATACATCCCCCAAATTTTACATTTTCCATACCAATTTCATTATTTATACAAAATAATTATTCGAGACATTTTAAGGCAAAACTCCCTATTTTCCAAATATTGACCCAAAGACCAAAATTAACTATTTTGACACAAAATGACCTCATATCTAAACCCCATAATCATTTATATAACACCCATATAGAAACCCCTCTTTTCAAACTTGAACCCAAACCCTAGGTTTGCTCAAAACACCCCCAAATCTCACCATTTTCACATTATAACCTATAATCAAGTTAAAACCCATATTAAGGTGTAAAGAGTCCTTACCTCAAGTTTAGAAGACCAATGGAGCAAGGACGAAACTTCAACGATGCTGAAACCACACTTCAATCAGATCAAAACGGAGCCCTCAAGATGCTCTACCCTTTTCCCAAAGACACTAGGGTGGAGTGATCAATGGATCTAGGAGAAAATGTAGAGAGAGATAGTATTTTAGAGAGAGTATGTGTCACTTTAGGGTTTTTGGAAGAAAAGATTTGAAAAAGTGATGTAAAAAGTCATTTTCATGATCCGATATACGCACAGTCTGGTCGAGTGCAATAATTGACGCACGAGTGTTAGACACAATAAGTTGTTCTGCTTGAGCCTAAAAGTGACCCGCTTGAGCACAAAATACACACATCCAGTATTTTTGCTGACAATAGACAAACTGCTCGAGCGTAAGAAAGGCCATTCGAGCGGCCACCAGCTCGAGTGTAAGAAATGCCACTCGAGCGTAGAAAACACTCTTCCAGTACTTTTGCAGACGTGCAAAGTACTGAGTGTTTGCAAATCTCGCTCAAGCGGAGGACCAAAACTCTGAGCAACCTAAGGTTTGAAAATCAAGAAACTAACCTATTCCGAACACGCTCAACACGTCCAAATAACCAAATTTAAGGAGAAATAGAGGGAAAACGACAATGAACAACATTTAAAACACATAAACCCGAGTCCGGACTACCACAAGTGTCAGGTCAAAACTGAGATCGCTGTACAAATACTACAGACTATTTAAAGAACGAATTTGAAATGAAAGATTTTAGCAAAACAAAATTTTGTCTCAGCCTGCAGATCGAACACTTGCCAAAAAGGGATTCTTGTAGATCAATCAATATATACAGAAAAGGTATTGAAGAACTTTTATGTGGATAAAGATCATCCTTTGAGTACTTCTATGGTTGTTCGATCACCTGATATTTTTCGACCTCGAGAAGATAATGAAGAACTCCTTGGTCCTGAAGTCCTATATCTCAGTGCAATTGGTGCTCTCATATAGCTTGCAAATTGTACCGGGCCTAATATTGCATTTGTTGTCAATTTATTAGCAAGTTATAATTTTGCATAAACCCGAAGACATTGGAATGGAGTGAAGCAAATATTATGTTATCTTCATGGAACATCTATAAGTTTATTTTACTCAAATGAATCAAAGCCTCAATTAATCGGATATGCAAATGTTGGATAACTCTCTGATCTACATAAAGCCAAATCACAAACATGATATTTTTCTGCCTATGGGAATACTGTTGTATCTTGGCAATCAATAAAACAAACTTTGACTGCTACTTCTTGAAATCACTCAGAAATACTTGCAATACATGAAACAAGGTGAAAATGTATTTGGCTTAGATCTATGATCCACCACATTCAAGAAATATGCGGACTGTCTTCAATAAAAGACAGTCCAACCATATTATATGAAGATAATGCTGCATGTATCACACAGATTAAAGAAGGTTATATCAAAGGTGACAGGACAAAACATATTTCACCAAAATTCTTTTACACACATGAGCTCTAGAAAAATGGTGATACTGATGTTCAACAGATACGCTCAAGTGATAATCTGGCAGATCTATTTACCAAAACACTTTGATAATGTCTAAAATATTATGAGATAATTTGTGATTTTTAAATATAAAAATTTTTACAATCATTTGACACAAAAATATAAAAATAGATTTTGGTTGCATCGGTTTAAAATAATAATACTTTATGTGCAATAAATAGTAAAATTACTTTTCATTCTTTGATAAAATTAGTATAGCCACGTGGTGGTGGGTTGTCTTCATTTGAATGTATCTAAATATTATTTCTATAATAGTTACAAAATTTATAAAATGAGAGTATATTTTTAAAGGGAAATGATTTGTAGCCCTAAAATCCTCACCCCTAATCCCCCTAATTTCCATTTCTGGCAACTGTTTCCTTTTTTTTTTTTTTTTCTTTACTTAATATGGAAATTAGGGGGATTAGGGGGATGTTTTTTAGGGGTTTTCACTATTTACTTTTTGATTTTTAGTCGGTTAAATACTGTGTAAATAGTGTTTACTATTTATCAAAGTGACTTTTGCCTATTAATTCAAACCTCGAGCTTGTTGCCTCCATCTGTCAAAAGAAAAAGTTGTCCGCTCATGCGTGCTCCAAAGGTTGAAGCGGTGCCCGACAATAAAAAAAAGCAAAAGAAAAAAGTTATAATGTGTCCCGCTCCGCGTGCTCTGTTTGTTTTCACGTGGTTGTCTCCTCATGATCCGAAAGGCGTGTATATTTTCTTCAACGGAAATTTTTTCGATTATATATGGAGTATTCTGTTAGGAGAAAAATTAGAGAAATGTTGAAGAGAAATTCTGTGATATTAAAGTATTCTTAAATATTGTATTGTGTGTTTTTAGTGATTAATTATTTCTTGTGAGAGAAAATCTATTGAGAGTTTGAGTAAAATTGTAAAAGGTTCTTATATCCCTTATTCTTATTCTTGTAAAAAGAGTGGTAATTTTTGTGAGTGATTTTTGAGATAAAATCACTCAGTGAGTTGTGACTAGGTACCGAATTCAAAACTAGTCGGAGTGATTGGGATTGGTTACTTGTTGTAAATGTTCACTAGCACCCGTGAAGCTGCTGGTGTAATTACTATTTGAAGAATAGTGGAGGAATTTTCGAGGAGGATACTTGGACAGTGGACGTAGGCCCGACATACCGAACCACTATAAATCATTGTGTTTGCTTTCTCTTCCCTTTGCTCATTTCATTTCATTACTCTATTTTATACTGCTGAGCATTTTTATTTATTTATTGTTTGGGGTGAATTTTTAATTTACCAATTCATTTAAAAACTCAATTCACCCCTCCTGAGTTGCCTTTTGGGTAACAACTATAGACTGCAACATTCAAAAAGCTCAAGCATAATATTAAAATGCGTCAACATAGAGATCTATTATGCAGTTTTGAAGGTGAGTCATCTATTTAAGTTGATTTATAGATTGTACTCTTTTTCCTTTGTCTAAGGTCTTTTCTCACCGAGTTTTCCTTAGTAAAGTTTTAATGAGGCAATTTACACAAATCACATACAAAAATATTGTACCATTTTTCCTTCACCAAAGGTTTTTTTCCAATGGATTTTCCTTGGTAAAATTTTAACGAGACATATTCTTAGTATATAGTTGTCCAAGGGGGAGTGTTATGAAATATTTGGATGACCATTAAAAAAGATTTCATTTTGATTCAAGATAAGAAGATGAGATTAATGTAACATGGTGGAATTTAGTAAATGAGGTTGTGTTAATTTACCTACCTCTTCAACCTCAACAACTCCTTCAACCTCACCATTTTCACTTACTTCACCAACCTCCCATCTCCACCAACTCCTCCAAATTCATATGTTGTATCTACTAAATTTTTTTCTATATAAGCAAATGTTTACTAGATGTTTTGGTATTCATAAGATTAAATGAGAAGTAATATTTACTCTCTTAATTCTAATTTTTTACTATTCTCTTTAGCTCTCATTTTCTCCAATATTACTTTAATTTTATAACAATTTGACTAGAAGGGAATCAAAATACAGCTAAAACTGAACCCACACTTTTCAAATTCAAATGCACTGCACATGTATGAGATGGTCTTCTTGGGTAATACAGAACACCACAATAATAACTAGCAATAATATGACAACTATAACAATATTGGCTTGTGTTGAGAATATGGTTGAAAGAAATTTTTTGCTTTTTTAATTTTTTTTGTCACATTTTTTAAAAAAAATCAAAAAATAAAAATAAAAATTAAAAAGTCATCTGTTAACTTACCCCGCAAAACAAGCTAATGATTATTGTCCAAAATTTACATATTTTTAGTGTAACATTGTGGATCAGAATCTTCTATCATTCTTTTCTCCACAATAATTTTACTTTGGTAATTCAATTGTTTAAGGGCGAATTATACTAACAGTCCCTATAATTTAAAAATCGTGTCATTGTAGTTCCTAACTTTTCAATTGTGGTACATTTGACCCTGAATTTTGAATCTTGTTCAAAATAAGGATAATTGACGATAAGGGCATAGTCGTCAATTTGATAAAATATAAACTAATTTGACAAAAATAAATGTTTAAAAAATATTTTTACATTTTTTAAAATTATTTCTACCCACCAAAGATAAAACTATGTAAAATTGATAAATCGTTTACGCATTTATTTATTTTATCAAATTAATTTTTATTATGTGTTTGGATGATAATCATATAATGGGTAGTTGTTAGACTTTTAATGTGTGAATGATATATTTAATATATGAAATGTTTTTAGTTTTGGATTTTTTTGATTTAATGGATTTATTTAATAATGATATCAAAGTTGTCGCCATATTTCTTTTTTGAAAAAATAAAAACTAATTCAATGAAAATAAAAATGACCACCCATTACATGATCATCATCTAAACACATAATAAAAATTAATTTGGTAAATAAATAAATGTGTAAAAGATTTATCAACTTTACATAATTTTATTTTTGGTGGGCAAAAATAATTTTTAACAATTTAAAATATTTTTTTGACATTTATTTTTATCAAATTAGTTTATATTTTATCAAATTGACGACTTTACCCTTGAAATTGAGTAATGATATCTTCAATTGTTTTTGTTTGGAACAAGATTCAAAATTTAAGATCAAATGTGTCACAATTGAAAAGTTAAGGAACAAAGTGACATAAGTTCTAAATTTTAGGAACCATTAATGTAATTTGTCCATTGTTTAAATTCAAAATTAAAATAAAATGATATATAGTTTTAAAGCGTTATCTTAATATTATCTTATTTTAATTTTAAACCTGAATAGTTGATTTCTTAAATTTCAAAAACTAAAAAATTGATTTGACAAGAATGGAATCAAAAGACAGTTAAAATTGGGAGTTATTTGAAATAATTTAAATAAGTGTATTTTTTTTTAATGTTTTAAGAAAAATGTGTAAAAAATAGAGAGATAATGTGATAAAAAAATAAAAAGATTAAAAAAAATGTATTAATATAGGGGATGCCAAACAATCCCTAACTTTGTTAAAAGAGAAAGCGGTGTTGTTGGACTAGTAGGTATTATTTAGATTATTCGAATCATATAGAGTTCGTTAAGTATTTTATTCTTACAAAAAATCATGTTGATCGGATATCAATAATTTTTAGATTATAACATATTTTGTCAACAATTTATTTTTAAAATCATATTTATCATTAAAAAAATATGATTTAATCAAGATACTATTGATATCCAATGAGTGTGGTTTTTTGTAAAGATAAAACACTCGACGAGCTCTACACATTGATTGACTTAGATCATCAAAATGGAACCCGTGGTGAACACTTTGGGGTCCACCCTTTGTTAAATTACACTTCGCCCTTTATATTTGTTTATTTTCTTATTTGACTTTTTACTTTTTTATTTTTTTCCCAATATGACCTTTCATATTTCAAGTGTTTTTTTTTCTATTTGCTTCTAAAGTTAATTTTTTTATAAAGAAAAAATAGATAAAAAAATGTCACAGTAGATTTGTGGTTTAGATGTGTATTATAGATGTGAGTTATATATAATAAAATATTTTTATGGCACGTGATTGTTAATGTGTGTCTAATTTTGAATATAAGCCCAAGTTTGGCATGGGCTAAAATGGGGTTACCAAGCTAAAATAGCCACAAAAAGACAGAATAGATTAAAAAATTAATAAGATAAAATGTCACATTCAAATCATAATCATTTAATTTTTTCTTTCAAAAAAATCAAAAAACTCATCACAAACGAGACTTTTTAACCCAGCTTAAAATAGTCAAAAAACCAACTCACTTCCCAAACCAAGCCTAAGGCCTTGTTTGATAATTTTTAATTTTAGCCAAAAAGTTAAAAAATTATTATAACTTGTCACATTACTCTCTATACTTTTCTGTACATCTTTTCATCAAAGTTAAAAAATTACTAAAATAATTTGTTTTCAAACGAGACTAGTTAGTTGTAAATTAAAGAATTGTTTGGCATAATTTAAATAATTATATTTTTGAGTTTTTTTGTTAAAAAAATAGATTAAAAAAATATATGTTTAGAATAATTTTTTAATTTTTTTGCATGTAATATAAAATAATAGTTGGTAATGTAAATTTACATTTTTACCCCTCCTTTTTTATTTTTACCCCTCCAAAAATTTGCAACAAATGTAGCTTGACGAGATGTAAATTTATTTTTTTTCTCTCTTGTTGCCCCTGCAGCGGGCAGTGATGCAGGTGTGTCTTTTTCTTTGAATAATACTACATTCATTAATTAGTATATCAATTAATAATGCGATATAATTTAAGAAATTTTTAATATTTATAATATGATTAATTAGTGGGATCAATAATAATGTTATAATTAATATTGATACATTAATTAATATATTAATTAATATATATAGTATCACCGTTTTTCTTTTGTCCTTGCCCCTGCAGGCAGTGATGCAGGAGTGTCATTATTACATACATGGCTGAACAAGCGATTCTTTTATTTGAAGGTAATGACCCACCTTTTTATCCATTTGCACTTATGAATTTCTGTCCAAATGGAGTACATTAATTTTTTTAACTTTTGCTGTTTCATTTTTATTTTTTGGTACCGTATTTTTTATTTTGGAATCAAGATTTTTTATAACAAAAATTTGCTCATCAAAACTCATACAATTCAAAAACCATAAAACAAACGGGTGTTTTCTTTAGAAAAAAAATATTTTTTATGAACTATTTTTAAAATTTATAATCAAACATTTTGTTTTTACAAAATACGTATGTTTTATTTTTGTAAAAAATGAAATATTAGACAATGTTGAAAACACGTAATTGAAAAAATGTTTTTGTGAAATAATTAATAGAAATTGTAACAAATTTTTTTTTTTTTTTTTGCATCATAATTTTGTATGTTGAAAATATTTTTATTTTTATTTTTATTTTGTGTTGGGCATGACGATTTTGATCAAAAATTTTAGAAATTTTTTTGAAAGTCATAATCAAGCCAAAGTTGTCAAATTAAAAAAATTCTTTCACCCAATGTTTTGCGAAATTCTGGTTTCGACAAAAAAAAAAAAAAAAAAAAAGTGTGTATTGTGAAAATACGTACATATTTGCAAAACAACACTATTGCTCCAATCTATTTGACCACATTTGTTAACAATTGTACAAATGTGTTATTCTGATTGTCAAATTAATTTTGTACCAGTTCGTTTTATTTTATTTATATACATATATTTTTTGAATAGGGGAAGCTTTAAGCTAGAGAAACCCAAAAACAGAGGCAAACAATCCCAAAAGAAAGCTCACGGTAGCAAACAGAGGAAAAGCCTAAGCTAAGAGGATTTAAGAAGTAAAGCAAGCTCTATTGGGGGGTTGACAACCCAATCAAGAGGAAAGCGACCATGGAGAGAGGCTTGGGCCACCCAATGAGAAGCCTTGTTGGCGGTTCTTAGCCTCCAACTAAAGGGTAATACTAGGGATACTAAATTTTCTATCAAATAAATGACCAAATGTCTCACATGAGTGTGCGGACCCCACACCCATGTGAGACATTTGACCATTTATTTGGTAGAAAATTTGAAACCTCTAGCATTTTCCTCAACTAAAAGAGAAGCTCCTTTGAGCTGCCATTTGCTTAATATCTATAAATATTGCACCATGCTCCCATGGCGGAACATTTTTAGAGACACACAGACGAATAATAACTTGATTATCCCCTTCAATCTCCACTTGGGGTCACGATTTTGCATAATAAAAATTCACAGTTGCTAATGCACAAAAAGATTTCATGATGATCTAAAAGATTTTATTTTTTGATCCGTACATAAATAAATCTTAAAAAAAATTGATTTGTTTTTACCCTCAACGTTTGATGACATTAGTTATTATTATTATTTTTTTATCTTTAACAAACAAATGTTAGAAATGGGCGCCCATGTGACATGACCATTTCAATGCTTTGAATTTATAACTGTAACTCCTGTATTAATGGGGTTTGTAACTCTTGCATTAATGGGGTTTGTAACTCCTGTCTTTATTGCAGAGGTTAATGGTGCATTAATGACCAGCCATAAAGGCTGGAGGCTTTTCCTCTCTCCCCTATACATGTATAAATTGAGATCCTCCTGTCAAGTCTAAAACACACAGAAATTTCTCATATTTTGACTCTCTCCCAAAAACAATGATCAAAGCCGTTTGCACTGTGATTTGTGTGGGTGATATTCACTGTTGTAATATCACCCCACTGCTGGGTTGATTGATCAGATTCAGGAAGCACGTGATTTACCCACGAGATCTTTTCTATTCAGACTCTGCAGGAAAGGTATGACTATAATTTTTATTCCGTTGCGTTATACTGCTGATTTACATTGGTATTAGAGCATAGTTGGGTATTTTCGTGTTTTCTTAATCATGTATATATATGTACACTATTGTATGGAATTTATCATGCTTTGTATATGCCTTAAGTAGTGGAAGATTGATTGATTGTTTTTTGCGCATGGAATTAAATTAAATTTTGATAATTATCACTAGAGGCGCAAGAGATGATTACGAGCATAGCAAATTTTCGACCTTGAGACATGTGTAAAATTATCATTATTTAATTTAGATTTTTTTTTTGCTGCAAAATAATTTTTTTTTGTGTTGCTATCATTAATATCCCCTGCCATTTGTTTACTCTATGTGTAGAAATGGCTGCTAAGACAGTGGTGGCAGACTTAACTAAGGGAGAGAAATTGGATGGCGACAATTATGACATATGG
Source organism: Camellia sinensis (assembly GCF_004153795.1). Taxonomy (NCBI): domain Eukaryota; kingdom Viridiplantae; phylum Streptophyta; class Magnoliopsida; order Ericales; family Theaceae; genus Camellia; species Camellia sinensis. The sequence goes on from NW_021028542.1 coordinate 192,760, forward strand.
CGCCGTAAGATCCAATACCTCCTCAACGAGCAAGAAGTGTTGACCACACTTGAACAAGTGATGGTTGAGCCAGAGCAGGGCAATACAGCTCAATATAGTTGTGATCTTGAAGCCTTTCAGACTTGGCGTAACAAAGATCGGTGTGCGCGCTTTACTATGTTGAGCAGTATGCACAACTATTTGATTAGTGAGTTTGAGCATTGCCCGACTGCATTTGAGATGTGGGAAGCTCTCAAGCAAAAGTTTGGTATTACCTCTTTGGCAAAGCTACGTGGGCTGACTATGAAGTTTGACTCATATCAGAAAAAGGCGCATCACTCGATGAAGCAGCATTTGAGGGTCATGTCAACCATGATACGTGAGCTTGCGGCTGCTGGGTACAATTTGACTCAAGAGCAGCAAGTACAAGCTGTGATTCGCTCTCTGCCAAATTCTTGGGAGCAGATGAAGCAGATCATGATGCATAATGAGAGTGTGAAAACATTCAAAGACATATCACGTCATTTGGAGCTAGAGGCTGAGCGCCTTGAGGCGGCTAAGTCTGATGGTTCTGCTATGGTGGTTGAGTCAAGCTCACGTAGGACTTTTCAGTTCAAACGTGGAAAAGCAAAAGGTGCCCCTAAGGAGCAAGCAGCAGCTGCGCTTAAGCCCAATGGCGCTAGAAATTTCAAGCGTAGGGGCATGAGAGGTGGTAAGAAGGCAAAGGCTAAATTGACATGCTTTAACTGTAACAAAGAAGGACACTTCGCTCGGGATTGCCCTGAGCAGAAGAAGGTACTCCCTTACTTAATTTCTCGCATTCAATGCTTTGTGTCTTGTCAAGCATTAATTGCTCATTCTCTTCATTTTTGGGTTGTAGACTCCGGAGCAACAGACCACATTGCGAGGGACGGAGTAGGGTTCGCTGAGTATCACCGAGTACCTGCTGGGAGCAGAAAAGTTTACATGGGGAACGAGTGCAATGTGGAGGTGCTTGGCATTGGCACATTCAAGCTGGAAATGCGACGAGGGCGCACCTTGTATCTTCATGATGTTCTTTATACTCCGGATATTCGGTGAAACTTAGTTTCAGTTATTAGCATGATGAGCCTTGGTTTTAGTTTTTTTTTTTGAGAATAATGGTGTTAGCATTTATTTGGGAACAATTTTTTATGGTTTGGTTATCTTTCAGATGGTTTTTTAGTTTTGGATGTGGATGATTCTAGTCTTAACAATGGCTCTGTTTCTAATATTGCATTTTTTTGTGATAATGATTCTATGAGATGGCATGCCAGATTAGGCCACATAGGGCAGTATAACGCAGCAGAATAAAAATTATGGTCATACCTTTCCTGTAAAGTCTGAATAGAAAAGATCTCGTGGGTAAATCACGTGCTTCCTGAATTTGATCAGTTAACTCAGCAGTGGGGTGATATTACAATAGTGAATATCACCCACACAAATCACAGTGCAAACGGCTTTGATCGTTGTTTTTGGGAGAAAGTCAAAATATAGAAAATTTCTGTGTGTTTTAGACTTGACAGGAGGATCTCAATTTATACATGTATAGGGGAGAGAGGAAAAGCCTCCAGCCTTTATGGCTGGTCATTAATGCACCATTAACCTCTACAATAAAGGCAGGAGTTACAAACCCCGTTAATGCAAGAGTTACAAACCCCATTAATGCAGGAGTAACAGTTATAAATTCAAAGCATTGAAATGGTCATGCCACATGGGCGCCCATTTCTAACATCTCTCACTCGCACATGAGTTGGCATGACACTGCCACATCTCTATCTCAATCTCCCCCAAAAAATGACCAGTCTCATACTAGCCAATGCACCGTGCGACCGCTGAAAACACCTGCATGTGGGAGTTCTATACTAGAAACTCAATATGAGTCAGCATAGAGACATCAACCAAAAAAAAAACAGAAATAGTGTCTCATGTACCCAGACCCATCTACCATCTAATTACACTGGTCCAAAAAACATCTCTAATCCCTAAAAAAAAACATGTTTGACCCTCTCAATTCTTGCAATATATTCACACTTAATCCGCTTCTCATACAGGGCGATGTGAGTTGCCGGCAGTGAATATACAACAGTGGTGTAATACTAGATGATCTTCCCTTTGCCCTCATGCCATTTAGTTTAGGATTGACCGCTTTGTCCCTTAAAGCCGAATCATACATGACCGCAGGCAACATACCAAAGTAGCTGAACATCAACTCCTCATCTTATGACATAGTCAAAGGTCACAAAAGGCACAAAGTGAAGTCATTTAGGGAAAAATAACTTTTAGGACTCACACGGTGAAAAAGCAGGGATCCATTCTTTCACCTCGCTAACGGGTCAATAAGCACATGCAGTATGAATGCATGTTATAGTGGAGTTACTCTTCCAAAGAGTGATGTTAAACTCACACATTATACAGATCTTAGTCTAGTTGCTTTTAAGCGCACAAGTAGCTTCCTAGCGTCGAACTCGAATTCTCTATTTGCTCGCCTCTCAGGCATCAAATGAGATCTCGCATCTGGCTATCTATAACAGACATATTAGGGAAAAGTGGGTACTCTCATATTCATGGTCGGTCTCTAACAAGACCTCATCTTGGTTCCAACCAAGGCGACATAGCTAGTGGATAATTTTAGCTTCTAGTCTCATCATTACTCGCTACCTAGCACTAAAGGCGATTGCTCGTGTCTCATCCTTACTCGCTACCTAGCGCTAAGGGTGATTGCTCGTGTGAGTGAGCCAATCTTGCCTGCTAACATCAATTTAATTATTTTGTGTATGCTAATTCACGACCATTACTAAAAGTAGTAAACATAAATGTGTAATAGAAACAAGTATGAATACTAATGGCATAAATATCCCCAAAAAATGAGTTCAACTGAATACACATAAAAAATATCACCACCTACGTAGTCCTAAAGCCCTAACATGAGTAAGATAAACATCTCTAGCAATGGGCTTAGTCAAAGGGTCCACAACCGTGCGACTCGTAGGGATGTGCTCCAGGATCACTTCTTTCTGCGCCAAAATATCTCTGATAAAATTGAACCTCACATCAATGTGTTTGGTTCTGCCATGGTATTTAGGATCCTTAGCGTAAGCGAATGCAGCCATGCTGTCACAATGGATAGTCACAGGATCTGAAGTGTGTGTGACAACATCCAAATGCTGAAGGAATCTCCTCAACCACACGGACTAATCAATGAAATGTGCAACCATTCCTTTGAATTATTTTTATTTTTATTTATTTTTTGTTTTTTTGATCGGCAAAAGAAAAAACCTTGATGAACAAAGAAAGCATTACATCAATAAAGATAAGGCATGAATGCAAAAAGTATCATAACGAAACATACATATCCCAACTAAGTTGGCACCGATATGCCCACCCAATCACTTGCTAACACACCATCAAGAGTTGGTGACCAACCAACCACAAACAAGAAAAAGAGCTAACAAGCAACAAAGCCAGAAAAACAAGACAAAGCCAAACAAAGCCAACCATTCTTTTGTATTGTGTCATTCTTATTGTTCTAATTTGGTTTTATTACTTGCATTTCTTTATTTACCAATAAATCTTTTATTTTTCTAATTATAATAATAAATTATTACAAACGCAATCACCACTAACATATTCATAGTTTCTCACAAACCTTGTAAATTGTAATGGTGAAATAAGTTCTAATTTTCAACTTCCAGTTCTTATACAAAATTTGCAAATCAAAATAAAACCACCAGCTTGATGGCTTCCCTTCTTTTTTTTCTTTTTTTCTTTTTTATTAGCAAAGAATAAATTTTATTAAACGGGGGAGAAATGAGAGAAAATACAACCAAAGGCAGGGAAGAAAACTGCATCATTGTCAAAACACCACATCTCACCAAGGTTGACATCCGATGCAGAACTAATCAAGTGCAATCCTACGCCAATCAGGAGTTAGAGAGGATCCAACTCAAACAAAGCAACAACCAAAAGGAAATAAAGACAACCACACGTGCTTGCAGTTGGGATGTTTCCCTAAGACAAGAACAAACATGGCTAAAATTGATGGCTTTCCTTTTTTTCTTAATATACTGTCTTCCAACCACTTCAAATAACAAAATAAATGTCACTCTCTATTGAAGTTGATGGGCCAGTTCATTGCAGAATTTACACATTTATCAACCAAAGAAAAACTCACGAAACCCAAAATAATAAGCAAGGATAACATAAGTAATAACTATGATAATGAATAATGAAGGCCAATAGTATAAGTGGCGCGGATGATCTAGAAAATGAGAATGAAACTTGGTTCACATTTCAGAAGTCTACAATAAATATTTCAGCCCCAGAAAATTATTTATGCAATACCAGAATCATTTTAAAGCATAAAAAATGAATTATTAACACAGGAAAAATTATATTTATATTTTTGTAGTGTATTTTGACTTTGACTCACTTTTTTTATTTCCACTCAACATTAAGGGGTTGTTTGGAATGTTTTAAATAAGTGTATTTTTTGACTTTTTATGAAATATAAATTGAATTTGAAGTGATATGATAGAAATGTGATACGACTTAAATAAGATAGCGACTTTTTAAATTTTTAATTTTTTTTGAAGATGCCAAACCTAGCCTAAGGCCTGTGGGGTATAATTTCTATCAAGTTGGACAAAAATTATGATGATGAAGAAGTAAAATGCAAAATGGTCATTTATTTATTTATTTATTTTTTTGGAGTGCAAAATTGTCAAAATTACATAAGATTTATTTGACTATTTTTAAAAGATAAAGTGCTCCAAGTCTATGCAACGAGGGTTAAATGAATTTTGGCCAAAATTAAATTGACCCACTGATTATAACTGTATGATCTGATTATATGTGTTCAAAGAAATAAATGATAGATATAAATTTAAAAATATACCGTCTATTGTTTTTAAGACAAATATGATAAATTATTTGGTTACAATTATGATATTAATCTAAAATGTTTCATGGATGATCTACTCACAATATTTTTCAAAATATATAATTCAGATTATCAGAATGACACCCATAATGATTTCACTGTCCCAAATAACACAATCCAATATGTTGTGAACTGGAGAGAGAGAGTCCTCCCCTTAAAAAATTCTTGTTCACATCATCTAGTTATCGATTAATAATATTGCTCGATGTTCCAAATACATGCTACCCACATAGGCTTCTGAACCGATATTCAAATTCTCAAATCGAACTTCAATCGTCCATATATCAGAATGAATAAGTTGTAATGGGATAGATGCCCTTATGGGTTTTCCAAATGGTTTCCTTGTTGCCTTTCCAGTAAGACAGTGCTCACAAGTAGGCAAAGTGACTCTAGCGAGTGGGCCTAAAAGACCTTCTCTAGCCAATCTAGTCATCCTGTCTTGCCCTATGTGGCCTAATCTAGCATGCCATCTCATAGAATCATTATCACAAAAAGATGCAATATTAGAAATAGAGCCATTGGCATTTTTATTAATACTAGAATCATCCACATCCAAAACTAAAAAACCATCTGAAAGATAACCAAAACCATAAAAAATTGTTCCCAAATAAATGCTAACACCATTATTCTCAAAACAAAAGCTAAAACCAAGGCTCATCATGCTAATAACTGAAACTAAGTTTCGCCGAGTATCCGGAGCATAAAGAACATCATGAAGATACAAGGTGCGCCCTCGTCGCATTTCCAGCTTGAATGTGCCAATGCCAAGCACCACACACTGGACCCGTTCCCCATGTAAACTTTTCTGCTCCCAATAGGTACTTGGCGACACTCAACGAACCCTACTCTGTCCCTCGCGATGTGGTCTGTTGCTCCGGAGTCTACAACCCAAAAATGAGGAGAATGAGCAATTAATGCTTGACTAGACACAAAGCATTGAATGCGAGAAATTAAGTAAGGGAGTACCTTCTTCTGCTCAGGGCAATCTCGAGCGAAGTGTCCTTCTTTGTTACAGTTAAAGCATGTCAATTTAGCCTTTGCCTTCTTACCACCTCTCGTGCCCCTACGCTTGAAATTTCTAGCGTCATTGGGCTTAAGCGCAGCTGCTAGTTGCTCCTTAGGGGCACATTTTGCTTTTCCACGTTTAAATTGAGAAGTCCTACGTGAGCTTGACTCAACCACCATAGCAGAACCATCAGACTTAGCCGCTTCAAGGCGCTCAGCCTCTAGCTCCAAATGACGCGATATGTCTTCGAATGTTTTCACACTCTCATTATGCATCATGTTCTGCTTCATCTGCTCCCAAGAATTTGGCAGAGAGCGAATCACAGCTTGTATTTGCTGCTCTTGAGTCAAATTGTGCCCAGCAGCCGCAAGCTCATGTATCATGGCTGACATGACCCTCAAATGCTGCTTCATCGAGTGATGCGCCTTTTTCTGATATGAGTCAAACTTCATAGTCAGCCCACGTAGCTTTGCCAAAGAGGTAATACCAAACTTTTGCTTGAGAGCTTCCCACATCTCAAATGCAGTCGGGCAATGCTCAAACTCACTAATCAAATCGTTGTGCATGCTGCTCAACATAGTAAAGCGTGCACACCGATCTTTGTTACGCCAAGTCTGAAAAGCTTCAAGATCATGACGATGTTGAGCTGTATTGCCCTGCTCTGGCTCAACCATCACTTGTTCAAGTGTGGTCAACACTTCTTGCTCATTGAGGAGGTATTGGATCTTACGGCGCCATATGTCATAATTGTCGCCATCCAATTTCTCTCCCTTAGTTAAGTCTACCGCCACTGTTTTAGCAGCCATTTCTACATATAGAGTAAACAAATGCGCAGGGAATATTAATGATAGCAACACAAAAAAAATTATTTTGCAGTAAAAAAAAATCTAAATTAAATAATGATAATTTTACACATGTCTCAAGATCTAAAATTTGCTATGCTCGTAATCATCTCTTGCGCCTCTAGTGATAATTATCAAAATTTAATTTAATTCCATGCACAAAAAACAATCAATCAATCTCCCACTACTTAAGGCATATACAAAGCATGATAAATTCCATACAATAGTGTACATATATATACATGATTAAGAAAACACGAAAATACCCAACTATGCTTTGATACCAATGTAAATCAGCAGTATAACGCAGCGGAATAAAAATTATGGTCATACCTTTCCTGCAGAGTCTGAATAGAAAAGATCACGTGGGTAAATCACGTGCTTCCTGAATCTGATCAGTCAACCCAACAGTGGGGTGATATTACAACAGTGAATATCACCCACACAAATCACAGTGCAAACGGCTTTGATCGTTGTTTTTGGGAGAGAGTCAGAATATGAGAAGTTTCTGTGTGTTTTAGACTTGACAGGAGGGTCTCAATTTATACATGTATAGGGGAGAGAGGAAAAGCCTCTAGCCTTTATAGCTGGTCATTAATGCACCATTAACCTCTGCAATAAAGGCAGGAGTTACAAACCCCATTAATGCAAGAGTTACAAACCCCATTAATGCAGGAGTTACAGTTATAAATTCAAAGCATTGAAATGGTCATGCCACATGGGCGCCCATTTCTAACAATAACATGATTTACATTTTTCATATACACAGAAACAATCTTATAATCTACTTCCCATTGTCCTCACCAACAAATCTATGAACAAAGTTACTGTGCTCGCGTTTGCGTGGCTGTAACGATCTCGGTTTCGATCCTTTTTTCATGTTTTGCCATTTCGACTGGGTCGGTCGAGGGTCATGCATTAGAAGTTGCTTGTCTGCTCGAGCGGCCGTTTATGCGCTTGAGCGAAGATGTTTAGTTTTAGAAGTTTGGAGGACATGCTTAGAGCTTGTGTCCTTGATTTTAAAGGGCCTTGAAGACACTTACCATTGATTGAGTTTGCTTACAACAATAGTTACCAAGCTAGTATTGGGATGGCACCATTTGAGGCCTTACATGGCCGACCTTGTAGATCACCAGTTTGTTGGGCCGAAGTGGGTGATACACCGTTACTGGGTCCAGAAATTGTTAGAGAGACAACTGAGAAAGTTGTTCTCATTCGGAAGAGGTTAGCTACGGCCCAAAGCTGACAAAAGAGTTATTAGATATATATATATATATATATAAGTTTCAAAAGCGTGATTTCTCAGTTCTCAATCAAATCACAATTCCACATTCATCATCTTGACCCATTATCGGTCATTCCATCTCTTTTCAAGAGAACACTTACAGTATAATTCAATCATGTATTATCAATATGCATACCTTTGAAATTCAACAAGTTCCAATACACATACTCCACAATTCCATAACATATTCAATGTTAATGATATATTTGCATTTCTACAACACATTCAACATATACAATGTTAAATTAAACTCATATTCCTGAAATGTATTCAACTATTTCAATATTTTCATAATCCAAAACATATACAATGTTCTTAGAGTTTATCAACAAAACAAAATTCTCAACATATGCTTAAACATTAACAAACAAGTCTGGATATATCGCTCGGACCTCCAATTCACCTTCCCAAGTGGCTTCCTCAACCCCGTGATATTTCCACAATACCTTGACTAAAAGAATGGCCTTGCCCCGGTCCCGTCTATCCAAGACCCATACCGGTCTCACCTCTTACGAGGCATCCTCATCAACCTCCAAGTCGGTTGTAGACAACTCATTTTTGACCGCCCTTAAGACTTGGAAGTTACTGATGGTTTACTTGGTGATGAAAGATGTGCAGGGCAAAGGTTCGATTTCTTCGGCAAGAGGAGAGTCAAATCCTAACCTCACACCCCATTTTTGGGCCAAAGATGTTTTGGATGGTTTTTAGACCTTAAAACCCTTTCTTTCAAAACAATTTTGAAATAAAGTTTCTACGATGTTCCAACGCTCGCATTTCGTTAAATGTTGCGCTTTTTAGTAAACCGAGCAAGAACAAAGTGGAAATGAATGAGAGAGAGGTGAAATCTTTGAAAAATCTTTTAGAACACCTTGTTTAGGGGTTTGGAGTTGAATAAAAGAGGAGAAGAGGGAAGAAACCAAGTTGGGGAAGAAGATGGGCATGAATCGCTAAGAGAGAGTCGAGCAGCCCTCGCTAAATCAGGCCTATCCTTTTGAATACTTGGATTTCAGCCATGAGGCTACCACCATTGGAAAGCTTACTTCGGGGGCCTCATTTTTCACTTAAGAATCTCCTAAAGCCGAGTCCGGATGGGGGAGATATGATTGGTTGAAATTGGGCATCATTCCGGTTGGACAGAAACTGAGCAGCCTTTACTAAAAGAGGGATATCTCTTAGCACACATGGAATTTTGAGGTGAGGCTTCGAAATATGGAAAGAAGACTTCCGGGGCTACAGTTTAGGCTCAAGAATGGCCTGAAAAGGGGTCCAGATGAAGGAATTATGCTTGCTTCAAGTTAGGGACCATGACTGATTTTTTCCATCGGCCTCTGTGGAAATGCATCGGCCACAATTTGACCTCAGCAGCTATATGTCGGCCAAAAGTGAACCTTATCGGCCACAAATGGTGGCCATTCGGCCAAAAGTGTTCAGAACGCCCAGAATTGACAAATATTTCTCCTCTAGTTGTTATACACTGCATCAGATATTTCCAATTGAGATATTTCGACCAAAAGCTCTTGGATTATAATGAAGCCATATATCTCATTTTCAAGGGTTAGAACATTTCTTGAAGGCTTAGAAACTTGAGAGCTTCTCACTCTAGAATGCTCTCTCTCTAGAAGTTTTGTGAGCAAAACTCTCTCCCTCCCTAGAATTCTCTCATTCTCCTCTTGTTTTATGCTTAGAAGTGAGAATTTCCTACACTTTTGCAAAGAGACCCTTGACCAAAGTTGATCATCCTTGGGTTGAGGTAACTTGGGACTTTGTTTGAGCTCCAAAAGGCTGATTTTGGCTCAAATTTTGGCTTGTTTTGCTGTTGTGCATTAAGAGGTATAACTCGCCTCTTTTGTATTTGTTTTACACACTTGCTTCACCACCCTTTTTCCATTGTTTTGGGGCTGTTTTTGGGGTGGTGTTGAACTACAAAAACCTCTGTTTTTCCTCTATTTTTCAGTCCTAAAAGTGTTGGTTTGTGCCTTGGTTGGCTAGGGGGTTATGCTCCCTTTTGCTCTTTGGCTTGTATGCCCTTTTGAGCTAACTTTCAAGCCTTTCAAACAACTTCTTTTGGGATTTAAAACCATTGAAATCCAGAGGATTTTCAGTGGTAAAAATCCTGTTTTGAGGGCCCAAATAGGAGAGGGTGGTCCCCTCTCCTCTTGTCTTGCTTGCTAGTGTTGATGGCCAACCAAATGAACGTGTGTCTTTACTTCTTTATGGCTTTGTTTAGGCTCATTTTTGTGACTTGTTAGACCTGGCATATCACTGTTTTGGCTTGGTTTGGTCACCTTATGTATGCTTTATATACTTGTAGTGCAAATCTTGCTTACTAGCCTTGTATGCATGGTGTTTTGGCTCATTATTCTACCATATTTTGGCTATGCTCCAGCATGATTTTATTCATATTTTGGGCTGTCGTAGGACTGTTTTGGGCTGCCATGGTCATATGACTCATGTTTTGTATAGCTCTAGTGCAAATGCCTTGACTAGTCTTGAGTTTTGAGGCCCCTACCATGTTATACTTGTGATGTTTGCATGCCTTGGCATCATTTGGTATGAAATTTCAGAGCTTATATCTTTGCCATGCTTCCACTTAAATCACTTTTTAAGTGCTTTTGGGAGTTATGCCTTATATCTTGCTTGTGAGCCAATTTGTGCGCATGTGTGCCTAGCCTTTTGAGCTCCAATTCCAGCATGTTTAGGCCATTATTTTGATGTGATTAAGCTCTGTCCAGAGCTGGTTTAGTCCATTGAGCCTTGTATTGCATGGTTCTAGTGTTGTGTTCTTCACTAGTTTCAATGTTTAAGCCTACTAGCATGTTGTACTTGAAGTGTTTGCATAGTAGAGTCTTGCATTTCATGCCACTTTAGCACTGAAAATCTGCCATCCTCCTCATTTCTTCACTTTTGATTTGTTTTGAGGATTGGTTAGTCTTGAGTTTGAGTTTAATGCAAGGGATTGAGGCCTATGCTTAAATGGCTTCAACCCTCTTTTGAGGGTTACTCCAAGTCAAAGTCATTGGTCTCTCCCATGCCTTAAACCATTCTCTTTGATAGACCTCTCTCTCACTAGAGGACTCTCATATTTGGACAAGTTGATTAATGAATGGATTGGTAATGTTAAAATGTGTAAACAAAATCAATCAAGTAAAATGTGCCAAGATAAGCATGTTGCATGTGTAGATTGCATTGTGTTCAACCGGACGTTATGTTGAACACAAAGTGAATTGGTCCATTTCATACTTGAAGTGATGAAAATGGGCCAATCCCCTTTGTCTCCATTGCCTTTCATTATCCATGATAAGGTGATGGTCCAAGTGTCTTGTTCGTCATGCATTTATTGAGTTTGTGCAAGCTTGACTCTTTGGCTGATGGCTCGAGAGTCGAGTACCACACTCCCTTGAGCTTGAGAAATGATAGGGAGGGTGGTTGTGCACACATACCTTACAAATACACTACTATGTCCTTGTTTGTGCTCTATTGCAGCAAGAAAGGAGAATTTGCAGGAAATATTGGCCGATCGACCATCAGAGCTGCCGATCGACCATAGAAGTCTGCCGATCGACTACAAAATTGGCCGATGATCATTTTCTTTGGCCGATGGCCATTCCTCTTGGCCGACCACCCCTCAGCATGTTCCTAAGGTGGGTCAGAAGTACCTTGGAAATTGGCACAGTTTTCAGAGGTGCAGAACAGTGTAAACAGAGGCAACATGAGGCATGGCAACGGATTTTCGAGAGAAGCCGATCGAGCACGCATGCATCCCTCGTCACAAGGCCATTTCAGTACTTTTGATAACTTAGAATAGTTATTTGTTTAGATTTGGTTGTGTAATAATTAATTAGCTTGTTAGTTAGTTAATTAGTTGGTTTGTATTATTTATTCGGACCCTCATTCGAGAGGGCGAATTTTGTAATAAGTGTGCATGAGTGTGTGAATGTCTTCCAACCCCAGGTCTTTCTCCCTTTTACTTAACCGCTTACAATGGTTAATTCTAGGTCATGTTTTGATTAGTATCCTTATGCTCGTATGTTTGCATTCATTCATCTGTCTTGCATGCATCGGGCTCGGTGCATCATACTAACTACATTGTATTTCAATACCAAGTTGAATAGATGTATCAATTGTCGCATTTCACATGCCATTTTAGAATAGTCGAGCCTATCTTAGTTGCATTTTTGCATGTGTTGCATTTGGCATTTCAGCATAGTTAGGATTCATGCATGATTTCTAATTAGCTTCTTTCTTTGGCTTAGAGTACACTGTGAGTGTTTATGCTTTAGCATCCTTGCATGAGTGTAAGTGGTGCCATGATAGCATGCTTGCCATGAGGCTATGTGCTTAATTGATATAACTGCATGAATGCCTATGGGTGGAGGTTGGATTACTTGAATTAGAACAATTCATCAAAACGCGAGTTTTAGGCCCACTTGAGGTGGCAAAATCATGTTTTCTAAGCCCATTTGAGAGTGGCAAAATCCACGACTTAGCCTACTTGCAAGTAGCACCTTCAAACTATTTTCAAACAAACATGAGATGTTTTGTTCCAACTTAGGCGATCTAGTCTATACTTGTATGTTGTGCGCATCACGTAGCAATGATAGATTAATACACCGGAATAAGAACGTATGTGTTTTCAAAAACAAAATATTATGATTAGTAAAGGCCGATCTTTGATCGGGCAAGCGGGGGTGCTCATTGCATGACCTTCCCCTCTCGTACCCAAGTTCTCGAGCCGAGGCAACTTTGGTGATGACAGACACGTGGCCTTCGGCACAAGTCAGGGTTTCCTAAATTTTTCAAAATAAAACATTTAGGTGGCGACACTGTATCTAGCAAAGCAGTCCATGTTTGGCACTTCTTTATTAAAATTAGTTTTCCAAAATAATTTGCCGGATTTAGACTCTTTGGTGATTTATCGGTCTTGCATTGCACTTTGCGAGATTAGATTCAGAACCGTGAGATTGAGTCCGAACTGTAGTAGTCCAATGAACAAAACGGATTTCGCGCCTTTGAGCGCGGAGCCGGGACGTTCGGGCACGTCTACATCAGTCCAATCCAATACATGCGACGGATCCGGCTCGTACTTCCAAAGCATACTAACATGAAACACGTCATGCACTCCGGACAACTACGGCGACAAAGCTAAACGGTATGCAATATCTCCAATCCGCTTGAGGATCTCAAAAGGGCCAATAAACCGAGGGGACAGTTTCCCACTCTTCGCAAACCTCATCAAACCCCGCCTAGGTGATATTTTCAGGAAGACGTGATCACCCATCTCAAATGCCAAAGGCCTTCTCCTACGGTCAGCATAGCTCTTTTGGCGACTCTGGGTTGTAACTAACCTCTTACGGATAAGTTCAACTTTCTCCGTCGTCTCCCAAACCAACTCCGGGCCCAACAAAGGTGCATCACTTACCTCGGCCCAACACACTGGAGACCTACACGGTCGGCCATACAAAGCCTCAAACGGTTCCATACCAATACTCGATTGGAAACTGTTGTTGTAGGCAAACTCCACTAAGGGTAAGTGCCTCTCCCATAACCCCTTAAAGTCAAGGACACAGCCTCGAAACATGTCCTTAAGGATCTGAATAGTGCGCTTGAACTGCCCGTCAGTCTGAGGATGATAAGCCGTGCTAAAGGTCAACCCAGTGCCCAAGGCACTCTGCAAACTCTGCCACAACCTAGCAGTAAAATGCGGATCTCTATCTGAGACGATCGATACTGGGACCCTGTGCAACCTCACTATGTCCCGAATATACAAGTCGACAAGATGATCTACCGAATCTCTCACGCACATAAGAATAAAGTGCGCCGACTTAGTCAACAGGTCCACTACCACCCAAATGGCATCACTACCCCATTGAGTCTTCGGAAGACCCACGACAAAATCCATCGTGACGTGCTCCAATTTCCACTCGGCTATAGGCAAGGACTGTAACAAACCCGCTGGCCTCTAATGCTCGGCCTTCACTTGCTGACAAGTAAGGCACTTCGACACAAACACTGCCACATCCTTTTTCATACCCCTCCACCAAAACTGGCGACTCTGATCATGATACATCTTAGTGCCTCCTGGATGCACCATAAGGTGCGAATGGTGAAACTCTCGGAGTACTTCCTCTCGGCAAGACTCCGGCACAAATAAGCGGTCTTGGTACCTCACACTCAGGTCAGGATACACAGTCAAACCATTCTCTACCTTTCCACTAGAGATCTTCTCTCGGAGAGATTCCACCTCAAAGTCACCCCTCTGCGCCTCTAACACTCGATTCACAAATGTAGGTTGCACAACTATAGAAAACAAGGCCGCAGACTCAACAGACTCACCTAGAAGCAAGTCAAACTCGCCGAGAGCACCCAACATCTCCCATTCTCGGATAGCAATACAAGCTACATCACTAATGGACTTCCTACTAAGGGCATCGGCCACAACGTTGGCCTTTCCCGGATGATAGTGCAACTCAAAGTCGTAATCCTCTATGAATTCCATCAACCTCCTCTGCCTCAAGTTCAAGTCTTTCTGTGTAAACAGATACTTCAGACTCTTATGATCGGAGAACACCTCGAATCTCTTACCATACAGATAGTGCCTCCAAATCTTCAAGGCAAAAATCACGGCTGCTAATTCTAGGTCATGAGTAGGGTAGTTCCTCTCGTGTGTTTTCAACTACCGCGAGCCATAGGCTACTACTTTCCCCTCTTGCATCAATACACAACCCAAACCCTCTCGTGAGGCATCACAATATACTGCATAACCTAAATCTCTCTCCGGAATAATCAAGATTGAAGCAGTGGTAAGTCTAACTTTAAGCTCTTGAAACGACTTTTCACAAGTCTCACTCCACACAAACTTGACCCCTTTCTGCATCAATCTAGTCAAAGGCGAAGCTAGCCTGGAGAAATCCTTTACAAACCGACGGTAATAACTGGCTAATCCCAGAAAACTGCGGATCTCAAAAACACTCTTAGGCTGTGCCCAATCTTGCACTGCCTCTATCATGGATGAATCAACAGACACCCCTTCCCCGGATACCACATGGCCTAAGAACTTAACCTCTCTTAGCTAGAACTCACACTTCCCAAACTTAGCATACAGCTTATGGGCTCTAAGCAACTAAAGCACCACTCGCAAGTGTTCCTCGTGCTCCTCCTCAGAAGGTGAATAAATCAGAATGTCGACCACAAAGACGACCACAAAGCAATCTAAGAACTCCCGGAAGATCTGGTTCATCAAATCCATAAACACTGTCGGTGCATTGGTGAGCCCAAAAGGCATCACCAGAAACTCATAATGGCCATACCGCGTATGGAGTGCCATCTTCGGAATATCCTTCTCCCTGACCCTCAACTGATGGTAACTCGACCTCAAGTCTATCTTAGAGAAACAGCGGGATCTTTCAACTGGTCAAACAAATCATTTATACGAGGTATAAGGTATTTATTCTTAACCGTAGCCCGGTTCAGTTTTCAGTAATCGATACAAAGTCTTAAAGCCCCTCTTTCTTTTTAGCAAAGAGAGCCGTGCTCCCCACGGTGAAGTACTAGGGCAGATGAAGCCCTTATCTAGCAGCTCCTGGACTTGAATCTTCAACTCACTCAACTTGGCTGGGGCAAAACGACACGGTGCCATGGAAATCGGTGACGTGCCAGGCACTAAGTCAACAGAGAACTCGATCTCTTGATGGGGTGGTAAACTAACAAGGTCCTCGGGAAAGACGTCCGAGTGCTCACAAACCACTCTCGGCAACTTAGCCTAGGTCTTATCACACTCACTGCTCATACAGCTAGCAAGAAGTCAACTAAGCTCAGTCCGCCCTCGCAGATCATACACTGGTGGCAAGACTCTACTAACCCGATCTCCCAAGAAATAGAAACAATCCCCGCTCAAGGTACATACAGTAACCCTCTGACAGAAGCAATCAAAAACAGCCCGATATGACGATAACCAGCCCATACCCAAAATCACATCAAAACCCGACATAGTCATTACTACAAATGAAAATGGAAGCCAATGATCAGCGACCTCTATATCACGGCCCCGACACCCCTATTTCAAAATCAACTCACCCCCAATAGGTGATATAACAAAAATACGAGAAGCTAATTGTGCTAACTCCAATCCCAAAACAGATGCAAAAACAGAAGATATAAAAGAATGGGATGCACCCGTATCAATCAATACATTAGCAACCAAGTTGCAAAACAGAAAGGTACCTCTCACAACGGATGGAGTCGGCACGAACTCTGGCACTATAACAGCATACACGTGCCCTGTAGGTCTCTGATCTACCTGCTCACCTCTCGGAGCATAAGACTGCTGCACAGATTGAGCCGAAGAGGCTCCTTGATTGGCCCTCGAGGCCTGAACCGACTGAGCTGGCTGGTAACTCTGCGTCTGCCTCAAACCAGATACACCAGATGTGCCACTCAACTACGGGCAAAACCTCTTCAGGTGCCCCGCCTACCCACACTGATAACAAGTGAGCGGCTGGCCTCTGCCCTGACTCTGGCTCTGAGGACGAGCCGAAGAAGATACTGCACGCTGTCGTCCCCCCTTCTACGGGCAAGCTGGAGACTTGTGGCCCAGTTGACCACATTTGTAACAAGTAATGTCTCCCTGTCCGCCTCTCCCAAAACCTGAACTCAGTACTGGAAAGGTAGATCTAGACTATGCTCCCTGAGATTGCTGAGGGTTAGAACCCCTCTGCCTCCTACCATCCCCCTGGCCATCCTGACTCCTCTTGGAGCCCCTCATCCTTTCCTCCTCTGCCTGTATAATGGTCTCAAGATGGGCTGCAGCCTGCACAAGGCGCCCATACTCCCTAATCATGGACCCGGCCACTCGAAACTTGAGTCTAGTCCTCAACTTCTTCTCAAATTCAAGACAACGGCGTTCCTCAGATGCCACCAACTCAGGCGCAAACCTCGACAAGCTAGTGAAAGCGGCTTCAAACTCTGCCACCGGTGTATTCAGCTGCTTGAGCTGACAAAACTAATCTCTCAATTTCTCTCTAACAGTGGGAGGCAAAAACTTCTCCTGAAAGGCATCAACAAAAGCCTCCCAAGTCCTTCCAATATGCCCTCATACAAACTTCCACCACTGACCAGCGTCTCCCTTTAACTGGAAGGACGCTAAGGTCACCCTCAAGCCTCCGTCTTTGATACCCAGCATCTCAAACATCTTCATCATCTATTCAAGCCACTCATCAGCCTTTAGTGGCTCTTTTGGATCACCCAAAAACTCATCTAGATTCGACCGGAAGAACTCCCTCTTCAGAAAAGAAGGCCCTGCCTCAGCTACATGGGTCTGGGCTTGATTCTCAGCTCTGAGAATGCCCATAGACTCCCTCAATGCTCCGGCCATCTTGCGGGCTAAGGCACCCATGGCCTGCTGACCCACTGGCTCGGCCACGTTGGCCTGACCAACACCCTTCTCCTACGCCGGAATCTCATCTGGTAAAGGCATCTCCTACCTCCTAGGCTTACCACGCCTACCACTACATCCTCGTCCTGACATCCTAATAAAGGTAACAAGAACATTAGCACATTCACAAATGTGCCAAAGCTATTTCACTCGCGTCCTAATACAATGGACAACTGTAATTCACTCCACCTAATCACATAAGCACTTACAAATTTCATTTCCGGATAATGACCGTCCCGTGGCGTTGCTAGAGTTCCAGTTAGAAACGACAGTGATCAAGTGCCTTTCCAACAGGACTTCCAGAAACCCAAGGATCCAATCAACATCCTAGAAACTAAATCCCATACTCACATAAATATGTTATCACAAAAGCACATAACATTACATTTAAGTCTATAACAAGCGAGACAAATCCACTGTAGTACTAACCACTTCCCACGTACCCAAAGTATTCAAACTCGGTACGCTCTGATACCCAGTTGTAACGCTCTCAAAACAATACACCAACCAACCATTCATGATAACCATAGACATAGGAGAATTAAACATATATTCATTTATCAGGGTGTTCATTACAAAAGAGTATTACATGTTGACAACAAAAGTAAATGTCCTACTGGCTTACAACTTTCTAAGTCAATACTTGGTTACAACAAAAGAGAGTTCTAACTCTTAACACATTAAACCGCTGGCTTGAATTACAAGTAATACAAAAGATAACTACAAAAATAAGCCTTCAACTTCTAAACCTCCCAAGCTACATCCTTGGAGATGGCATATCACATGTACCTGAAAATAATGTCCCATATAGGGTGAGCCAAAGCCCAGTAGAGATATACTAAACATAATATGAGAAGTAACTAAAACATTAGCATTCGATAAATGTTTAACAATTCTAAACTATCTCAACCCTTAGTTCATAATCAATCAACGTAGATTCTCATACATCGATTCATTTCCTTTATCTGAATCAATTTGTTAACATGGTACATTATTTATTCAAACAATTCAAATGAGACTTCAACTCATGAAAACAATACTTCACTTCATCAATGATTTGAAATGAAACTACAACTCATATTATCAACACTTCCATCATCAACAATTTCAAATGAGACTACAACTCATGAAAAACAACACTTCAATTCATCAACATCATTCAGATGGATAAAAGGTTTCGGGACTTTCACCCTGGACACTCCGGCCAACTTAATTATTAATGGAGTCCATCCCCTATCTCCTCCCAAACAGTGGAGTACATCCCCTATCTCCTCCCACACATTGGAGTACATCCCTTATCCCTTATCTTCTCCCATACAAATATACATATACAATGTATTTAAACACTTCATCATACACAATGATCAATGTAAGCACATATTCAATGTGTTAATCTAGCCATCATATTTAATGACATAACTCGGTTGATTGGTTTCAATTTACCTAATCATCATGCAATTTTACAACAAGCACGACTATCCTCCACCGATAGCCCAAACAATTATTTCTAAACAGACAATTAAATGTATCAAATAGATAAATTAACACACTCTTCATAGGTAAGCGATTTTCAATCCAACTATACAAATAATCACAATTGTTCCCCATTTTCATCATTTCCACTCAATTATGCATTTCCATAATTAATTTCATTATTTTGATAAACATTTCATTTAATCCCAATTAGGGCATTTTTCCTTCTTTCTCAAATATTGCTCTCAAGGCCAAATCCACCCATTTTATATACAATGAATACATTAACAAGGTCTCAAAGACACATGGTGTCCCATAAATATAAAACCCCTCTTTTATAGTTTCAAATCAAACCCTAACTTTCCAAAATTTTCAAAATTCCTACACTTATACAACTGCCCAACATTTATGTTAAAACTCATAGAAAGGAGTAGATTATCCCTACCTCAAAAGAAAAGACTCAAAGGAGAAGATGAAGAAAACTCAAGATGCTCCAAATCCAAGAATTTTCAGGTCAAAATGTAGCCCACGCAAAACTCCAACTTTCTTACAAAGGGATTAGGGTAGAAAACTCCTAGAACATGGAGTATTTGTAGAGAGAGAGTGTGTTTAGAGAGAGGGGCTGCCGGATCTAGGGTTTGAGATGAAAAGAGGATCAAAAAGTGATGTAGAAGATTGCTGCTGCGGTCTGATATATTCGAACCTCGTTCGAACGAAGGAGTGGTCGCCCGAGCGACTAGACACAACAATACCTTGCTCGAGCGCAAGAAGCCTCACTCGAGCGCACAATTCAAAGCTTCAGGTCTGCAACCCAGACGCACGCTCGAGCATAAGAGTTCTCGCTCGAGCGAAGAAACACAAAACATATAGCTCGCCCGCTCGAGCGACAAAACTCTCACTCGAGCGAAAAATACCAACCTTCAGGTTTTTCCAAGACGCAGACGCACGTTCGAGCGCAAGAATGCTCGCTCGAGCGAAGAGACACACCTCTCAAATCTCGCTCGAGCGAAGAAATCCTGGCTCGGGCGAAGGAGCTAAAACTCAAAGCTCGCTCGAGCGACAAAAGCCTCGCTCAAGCGAAAAAACCAAAATCTGGACAACAACCATTTTTTTCAAATCACACCCAACCTGTTTCAAACCTGCCCAACATACCCTAAAACTCAATGCAAGGAATTTAAGGACGAAAACAGTATATAAACAACAATAACCAACCATGGAACCCGAGTTCGGAATACAACATATGAAGGGAAAAACTGAGGTCGCTATAAAAATACTTTTTGCGACCGCAAAACAGTGGTCACAAATTATTTGCGACAGCCTAACCTACTCATGAATGTTCTTCCGTCGCAAAAAAAATAAAAAATAAAAAAACTACAATGTTTTAACAACCATCTTGTTACCATGGCACAAAAAAATAAAAATAAAAATAAATGCCTACAATGTTTTATCAACCTATGTTCACATATATAGTGTCTTTTTGGGAACTTGGTAAAAAGCCAGTTCTTCCAAAAAAGCCACGAAAAAAGTTAAAAAGCCAAAAAATAAGTTTTTTACCAACTTTTCAAAACACTCCATAATATACAATAAATGTAAAGAGTTGTTTGTAAAAATTCTAGCATTCATGTATTATTTTTCATCTCTTCCCTTAATAAAATTCTTTTTCTTCGGGAAAAAAAATAATTTGCATACAAAATATAAACTTCCATACATGTAAAACAAATATCTATCAACCATCCTTAAAAATATTTACACAAAGTACTAACAAATTCAAGTCCTCAAAAAATAAATAAATAAATAAATTATTCTCAATTTAGCTTCCAATATCACTTGCGCAATCATATCAACTATTCCCTCAGCAACATCTGCCAAAACAAATTATATTGTCATTAAGGTTTGTTGAGTTGAAATACAGCCTAAGGCCATCGTTATCTAACTCAAAACCTAATAACCATTCAAATTTTGAAGTCGTAAAAAACAATGAGAGAGTATCCATGGGAACAATTGTTAAGGGTCATATTTAAATAAGACTATAGCATGGAAAGACTAGAAACATTACTTTCTTTTGGACCATGGAATTCCACATTGAATTCACTAATTCCATCATTTATTGGCTCCACGGCATAGTCACTCAGCATCCTGTAACACAATAACACAACAGATCAGTCATAACATTAAGAAAAGGTCAGGATCCACAAATTTGATTTCATTTGAGATTGTAGTAGAAAAAACCAGAAAAAAGAAGGCCTTGTTTGGCTTGATTTTGGGAGATAAATTTTCAAAAATATTTTCGGAGAAAGAGTTTAGAAATTTTTTGGTTTGTTTGGTTGTATATTTTGGAAATAGTTTGAGTATGGGCATTTAGGATGATTTGATATTTTGTTGTAGTTGAGTAGATGTGTGTGAGAAAAAAAGTAATTGAAAAGGAGAAAAAAAAAGAGAAAAAGTGATTTATTGATGTATAGGAGATAGAAAATGGTTTTGAAATTTTTTTTTCCAAAATCACTAAACCAAACAAAATTTTGAAAAATTTAAAATTTGTTTCTCAAAACCAAACCAAACAAGGCCGAAGTATTCAAATTTCCAAAAAGCAAACTGAAAAGCCAAAGTGTATATGAAGCCAATATACTACTAGCTATAACTATAGAATTCTGGACATCTGAAACAGAGATGTACATAGGATTTTTGTTTTGTATATGAAGCGGAAGACTTGTTACATTTATTTATAACTATAGCATAAATTATGTCAGCAAAGTAGAAAAGTGAAAAGCAACAAGCCCAAAACAAAAACAGCATATTACTCCATATCTCTCCATTGGCTTGGCATGATGAATATAATTGCACTTATTTAGATAAGTGTACTTATTTGGGTCATATCACTTCTATATTTTTCTATATATTTTTTTGTAAAAAGTCAAAAAATATATTCATTTAGATCATCCCAAATAACAAAATATTTATGTATTTACCACCCTACCAAATTATGTCAGCAAAGCACATGAAAGTTCAATTTCCAATAGGTAGGTCCATCAAAAAAAAAAAAAAAAAAAATTACAGAAAGTGAACTACTAGAATGTGCGGCAAGATCAAAATATGGTATGCAGCAACTTGAGAGAAGTAATCAACATTTATATCACAAATTGATATGTAGAAACTTTTGAAAGAAATCAGCATAAATATTACAAATCAATATGCAGTAACTTCAGAGAAGAAATCAACATAAATATCACTAATCTTATAAGTCGTAGAATGCTTGACACCAAAAGGGCCCATCTATGGCAGGATATAGCTCTGAAATTCATTTCTAGAAAAGCCTTCATCATCCCCAACTTCGTTTCCTAGTGCCTAGATTGAGACCATTATCCATTTATATAAATATGGTCCTTACTATAACTCATATAACCAATTGTTATACAAGTCCAAAAATGAATATGCACTAAAAATATATAATTTTTCGTATAAAATATTTTTTGTGAACTGATTCATATCTGTCTTGCAAGTGAAAACAATTATTAGTGTTTCCACTTAAAATTCTTAGCATATAAATTCTCCGCAAGAGTTTCGCTCCTAACAGAAGAATTAATCATCAGTACCAATTCAAATTCTAGAACTACTTTCAAAATAAAAGAATTCAAGTTTTGGGAACCTATTCTATCATTCAATTAACAAACATATCTTAATCCTTTAGAGCCAACTGTTTGTGATAATTCTCTTTCTAGTCAAATTCCACTGGAACTAGGAAACCTTAGGAATTTGCAGTATATAGACTTTGGGAATACTGAAGCATACCTGGCATATACAACTGCGCTACTTTGTTAGAACTCAGCCTCATCCTTAACAATCTCACCGGTACAATCTAGTCAAACATCGGTGATTTAGTCAATATTCACCGTTCTGCCACCAGTGACCAAATTCCCACCCACCCTCTCTCTCTCTCTCTCTCTCTCTCATTGTAAAAGAATCAAAACTACTCGAGCTTAACTCATGTTCAACTCGTTAATTTTTTAAGTCGAGCTTGAATAAGATACTACTTGGCTCAATAAGATTAAATGCATAATAATAATAATAATACCAAACTATTATGGTTCAATTAAAGTTCAATTGTGATCGACTCAAAAGGAAAAAAAATCAAGGTTGAACACATTTTGAAGCACGTTTACAGCCATATCTCTTGCCCCTCAAACAGAGGAGCAAAAGAAATCATAAACCAAGAAAATAGTGCCTCAAATCATTAATAAATGTATCCTCACATCTTGCAACCAGAATCCGAAACAAATAAACCAATATAGGCTCATGAGACAAACAAACAGATAGATAGATAAAGGTGTTTTTATATTCGCATGTATGGAGAGAGAGAGAGAGAGAGAGAGAGAGAGACCATCCAAGTAGTAAAATGAAGCAAACACTAAACTATTAACCTTTTCAAGTTAAGACTACAACAACTTTTTGTATCCACAGTAAAGACCATAATTAGTATAATACCTGTACATAGGAAGTCTAAGTCCAAAGCATACTAACCATGTGGATTAGGAATAACTGAAACTAATCACATTGGTTAAGTCATTAATTTTGACTGTTGCATTGATACAGAAAATACGTGTATTGATTGAGCATTGCATTTGCATACATTGTTTTGTGTGGGAGGAGATAGGGATGTACTCCACGGTTTAGGGGAAGATAGGGATGGACCTCTAAACCGGATTTTGTTTGGGAGGAGATAGGGGATGGACTCCATTAGCATCACTTTTATGTGCTCTTATTTATATAGAAGTGTTTTATTGATACAACACTAAAAGTGTATCAATCTGGAAGTATGAAGTGTTTTGATTTGAGCTTGACTCTATTTGTTTGTTGACATTGGAAGAATGTGAAATATAATATATATAATTCACTATTGTAAGTTTGGCCAGGTTCTGAGCCACATTGATAATGTTGGAAAGTAAAACGAGATTTAGTCAATGGTGTCATGAGACTGTTTGATGATGTATTGGTTATCTTGGTTAACCATCTATTAAATACTGATGCTTTATTCAATGCTTATATGTGGTTTAGTATATTTCTACTGGGCTGTGGCTCACCCTTTATGGGAACATCATTTTCAGGTCCAGGTGATAATCTACCTCCCAGGACTTAGCTTGGAAGGATTTGGATTGGGAAGACTATCTTTAATTGTTTTGTTTTTATTAGTTAAATAAACAAGCCAAGGGCTTTATTTGTATTTGGGTTAGAACTCATATTTTGTGTCCAAGTGTTGGCTTGGAAGGATGTAAGCCATAGGGCATTTAATTTGATGTTACAAGTAATGTTTTTATTTAGAAATACTCTGATGAATGGATTAATAAATTGTTTTCTTTAAATAAAGCATGTCAATGTTATTTATATAATGGATTTATTTTGAGGGCGTTACAATTATTGATCGAAATAGTACTTCAAAAATGTGTGTGTGGGTGTGTGGTGTGTGTGGGTGTGTGTGTGTAGTGTGTGAGAGAGAGAGAGAGAGAGAGAGAGAGAGAGAGAGAGAGTATACATACACATGTCAAAAATTAAAATGCATTAATAATTAAAAAATGCGTTATTTCTATTTCTGACAAGAAGACCTTAAGTGAGCTATTTTTCGTAGAGGATAAAATCATGCACTTCTTAATTCAAGAAATGAAGTTCCACGAAATATCTCATTCATATCCCTACAAAAAATAATTAACTAAACTCTCAAAAGAAAAAAAACGAAAAATGCCAATTCAAAAACAATCAAAGAGCAATATCTCTAACTAAGCAACATATACACCACTAAAAAAAACAGACTATATAGTACAATTGCACATATATGTTTCATCCAACTGCATTGAAATGTACCTCTCTATTTGTTCCTCAACAATAACCTTGTCCCCAAAATGTTTGAACTGCAACAATATTATACAAATCACCATAAACAATAGAGTGAGCAACAAACTTGTCATTAGAATGCATTGTTACTAAATTGATCTCCATAGGCATTTTTCTATCCTTTTAACTTGTTTTCACTCCAATTCAATTTGAATGGTGAATATAAAAATTCTTCTCAATAACAACCAATACTCAAATTCCACCAAACGCCTAGTCTATCCAAAATCTACCCCATTGGAGCCGGAAAAATCCTATAGCAAATCGGCCTATTAGATCAATTCGATCAG
>NW_021028542.1:224468-247065 GCF_004153795.1 Camellia sinensis
TCGACAAGATGTTCTATACAACAGCTGATTCTTGCATGCTTGGTTTTTAGATTATATATCTATATCTGTATATATATATATATATATATATGCAATGTGAGCAACAAGAACAGAACTTCAGAGAGATCGAGAGAGCATTTAAGCCTGCCTGGCTAGGGCAAATATAAATAAAATAAAATAGGATAAATAAAATAAAATAGGAGAAATAAATGGGGGCAAATATAAATTGGGCAAATATAAAGCCCACTCATAAACTGGACCTTTTACCACCCGACTTGCGTCTCATGATGCTGTCGCAGATATATTTTTTGCCACGGCCAAACAGACGGTCACAAACAAAAAAAAAAGAAGTCAATTTTCTAGTAGTGCTCTTAAGGAAAAAACAATACCAACTACTAAGGGATTCAATATGTAGCAGCCTCTATGGAAAAAACAATATATTCTCCTCTGTTTAGTCCACTCATGGTCCCATTTGCCATTCAGCACATCACCAATGACTTCCTTTAATGCTTTTCCTCTCACTACATCCTACAATTTTATTCATTCAAAAAAACAGCATCCTGCAATTCCAAATAAGGAAAACTCATAAATAAGACAAATTCTAGTGAAAGTTTGTAGAAAAATACACCTAATTAAGTAGCCCTCCTTACAATGTTGTCCCCAAAAGGGCACTATCAAAAACAGTCTTCTATAACTTCCTAACCTTCTTTTGTTTTTCATGTTCTCAGCTCATTCCCATCATAAGCTCTGCCACAGAGCTCTTGATATCTGACAAAGTTGAATGTTTTCGTGCTATGTTTTGATCAATGATCATTGATGAATTGTAATGCCAAAGTGTAACACTAATGCTATCATACATGTACCAAAATGAATGGTTATTTAATATGCCATGTGGGGCCAAAGAGTGCCACGTGCCAATTTATGTCAATAATTTGGACGACAGTATAGTTTAGAGACCAAATTGGGAAAAATGAGCTTTAAGGGCCAAGGTAAGAATTCAATAATTCTTTACTGAGGACAAAATATAATTGTATATATCGAGAGAGAAAGAGAGAGGGAGAGAAAGAGAAACTTGAGCAGAAGAAAGAACTTCTGGTGAAAAGCGAACATATCGTTGACAACTGTAAACTGCAGAACTAACATCAAAACCACTACCAACTTTCCCTTTTCCAATCTCACATGATAAACCCCACCTAGAAGCATGGAAAACTTACACAGTTCAATCCGTTAAACTTTGGCTTGCTATAAACATTGGCCTATGGAAACATCTCAAGTATAATAACGTGCAAATTTGTAACAATACATTAATGATATAGATAAGATGATTCAAAAAATCACTTTCATTCTAGTAGCTCAGAAAGCATAATCATTATAGTAGATGTTTCAATTGTAGTAAAAGAGAAAGAACATGATAGGCAAAAAATATGAGCAAATAAACACCAATAAAGATCAAATAAGTTAAAGATTTTAAAAGTACAACAGGAAAGGTACAGTACCTGATTCTGATATGCATAGAAGTCATTGCAACCTAAGATTGTAATGTCAAGACCTGCATGAATAATCCAGTTGAGACATTAGATATTTACAATTACTTAATTTTAATAAGAAAAATGAAGCATCAAACATTACCTTGTAAAAGTAGCTTGTGTAACAAATCGTTCTTATCCTTTTAAGCCAACACTGATAAGCAGCACCTCAAGCCAAAATACCATTTATTTTCCCCGTTATTTGAATTTAGTTATTAAGACGAGAGAAACTACTAAAAATAATTCTTCTTCAGAGAAGACACAAATGTGGCTAGTCCCACAGAAGACACAAATCCTCTTGAACTTGGATTGCTTCATTTCATTCTCTCTACATCACTCGTCCTAGTTGGAATATCAATAGAAATTCAAGCTATATGTAGAAAATCTTTGCATAACATCAGGGAAAGTTTTCATCATAATTTCAACCTAAAATGTGAATTTAGGATCAATTTATAAGTCCAAAAAAGACGTTCTATATTTAATTGAAACAACCTTCAAGGTTCTAGCTTGGCGTTAATACTGCTTATTACACGTTACAAGGTCAAATGAATTATATGGCCAACATACATATAGTCTATTCACAAGTTTTGTATGAACCAGCCAAAGACCATTCACAATCTAAAACTTCAATGATCTATAAAATGGTACATTAAATTTTATGAGATTTGTAGTTTCATTTGAAGAGATCACTGTAACTAGATTTATTGTGGAAGCAAGAAGAATTTTATTGTTATTATTATTATTATTATTATTGCCAGTGATATTTATATTAATATTTTATTTTTGTCTAACTACACCTAGGTAGGAATAAATTCTCTATTGCATGAAGGTAAAGTAAAAGCTGTCATTCTATATGGATTGCATCCAGAGAATAGGGTCACTAATTAAGAATGAGGCAAAGGAAAAATGAAAACACACGAGTATATCAAAATTTTCTTGTTCTTTTCTTATTTTCCCCAATTTCTAAGGAACCAAACAGTGTAAAAGGAATCTGTGCACTAGATTCGATTCCTTAAGTGAAACTGAAATTAATAGTACCTGTGAGAGATTCAAAGCAGATAAAGAAAAGAAAAATACCAGTAGAAAGATTCAAAGAAGATTCAATTACTCCTTCAACTGTATTCAATTTCATACAAAATGTTACGGACAGTGATACGTAACATATGTTTTTTTTTTTTTTTTTTAAGCAGTGAAAAAAGGTCATGTGGGATGGCCTCAAAACAGCAGGTGCCAATGGAAAGCTAGGTTCTTTGTGGAATCATATTTTTGTGGGTGTGTTTGAGGGTATTTTAAGAATTCACTATTTATATATTTTTAAAGGAAACTTCTAATGATAAGTTTTAATTATGTACCCATTATTAGGGGTGGAGGGGGTTAGGAGGGGTCTTGCTTTGCTAGGATTTTTAGGATATGTGTGTGATTTATATGATGTATGGGTTGCTTAATTGCATTTGGCCCTCCCAAATTTCTTGTTCTTTTTTTTTTTATTATTATACTTATGTACTATATTTTGTAGAACAGTTATGAGTTTTTGTAATGTTAATACAATTTGTTATAATTATGTTACGAATGGATACACCACAAAAAAAAGTTTTATTTACAAATTATTAAGGTTATATAACGAACTATTATGACTATGTTATGAATATTAAAATATTACGTATTGTTATGATGAAAAAAGTTATTAACCATTGTGATTTTGATACCAATCATTATAGTGTAGTTTTGAAAGGACATGCGGTATACATTTTTAAAAGTGTGTATCATAGTTTTGCTTGTTTTATTTCCTAAAAAAAAAAAATCCAAGTATTTTCATCTTTCATTCATTAGTATGTGACAATTTTAAAATTTTGTATACATGGTGTGATATGTAATTCATTACCATTCACGAACTGTATAAAAGTATGTAATATTACTTCTCATTTACATTTTTCTAGTGGTAAATCACTGAAATTGAAATTCATGCAATATATTTTTGTAATTATTTTTGAGCTTGGTTTTAATAGTGATTTGTTGATTTTAGTCATCTAAATGAACTTGATCTAACCACTTAGACTTTTCTTTTTTGGACTCTTACTACTATGACGTATCTCATGATGGGACAAACTGTTTCATAAAATACTTTCTTTTTTGGTTATTCTTATTCTAACGACTTATCTCATGATGGGACAAACTGTTTTTTTGGTTGAAACTCCGATAAATTCGATCGGGTTGAAGTCTAGGTGTTCAATTTCATTCTAAAGCATACAGAG
This sequence comes from Camellia sinensis, assembly GCF_004153795.1. Taxonomy (NCBI): domain Eukaryota; kingdom Viridiplantae; phylum Streptophyta; class Magnoliopsida; order Ericales; family Theaceae; genus Camellia; species Camellia sinensis. The sequence continues at coordinate 228,247 of NW_021028542.1, forward strand.
ATTTGTTTAAATTCGATCCAAACTAATCTTTTGCCTTAACTGACTTGTCTAAGCCCAAGTCACTGCAATATAATTTAGGAGAAATATCACATCAATAGAGGTTACAAAAAATAATTACGAATTAATGGGAAGTTTTATAAATATTAATAATTAAATTTATAATTTTTTGCATGAATTTATAATTTTTTTTCCCCGACTTCACTGAGTTGTAATAGCCCCTATAATTTAAGAGAAAATTGGTGATAAATCCAATCTGAAGAGTACTTGAGGCATTAGGTCCTCTGGATAAATTTTGTTGGTCAGAAGTACATGCTTTGTGAAATATTGTGGTGAAAAGTACATTTAATTATTTTGGAGAACATTTTGTTTCTAATTTTGCCCTCTTTTTTAACCTATCTGTTCAAATCTTTTTTTATTTGTTTAGTTTTTTTAAACCTATCTGTCAAAATTATTAACCTATTTATTGAAAAAATCTATATGTCAAAATTATCCACCAAGATTATTTTTTCCTATCTGTTGAACCTATCTGTTAATTTGTTTTATCTGTTCAAATTTTTGTCTTAATTTTTTCTTACCTGTCCAAATTATAATCCATTTATCAAATTCGCAAGTCTATTTTCCTTATCTGTTGAAATTATTTTTTATCTATTCAATTTTTTTAAACTTATCTCAACTTATCTGTTCAAACAATTGAACAAATTTGAGCCATTTTGAACATATTCATGTGTTCAAGGGGACTCGACGATAATGATTTATGATGATGATGATGAGGATTCACAAGGCTCATGAAAAACGAGTTCGGTGCCAAGTGGCACCGCATTAAACTAGAGCTCTGATTTTGTTATTGAGGTTGTTGATACAGATTTGAATTCATGAAATCTCTACTCTTAATTGTTAATTTTCCTTCTGATTGCTTGAAATTAGACAAAAACAAGAGACTTGAGTCCTTTGAAATAGCCCTTGAGTCCCCAATACCATTGCACAAATTTCATCAATTAACTTTTATGTTTTGTTTCTAAACAGATCATCACCATCATCGACGATACACACACACACACACACACACACACACACACACATATATAGAGAGAGATGGATTTATATATATATATATATACATATACATAGATCAGTTATCTGACTCCTTCTCCTGTTGTCCCCCCAATACCTCCGTTACCCCTTCTTTTACTGCCGCTGCAGCACTTAAAGCTATTTTTTGAGTAGATTTTCCTATGACGTTAGGATTTTACAAGTCGTTTGTTTCTAGTGTCACCGATCACAGTGGCAATACTATGTTGATTTCACCCCCAATTGACTTTCTCTCTCTGGTATGATTTGTCTCTCCTCTATCAACTCTTCGATTGCCTTGTTTTCATTTTGATTGATCACATTTCACTTCTTAATCTCTTTTTCCTATGCAGATTCATTATTTCACTACCTTCTCATCATTTTCAGCTCACCGATTTCTGGTATTTTCCAAATTTTTTATCTCAGTTTGGTAAAACCCTAGCTCTTGATTTTGTATACGAATTTTATTTTAAATAGAGGTGTATGATGAGTATATATATATATGGGTAGTTTGGTCATTTTTCTTAAGAATGTCCTTATGCCTTTTGGACAAATAAAATTCAAATTTGGATTTATGAGCGCAACGCTCATAACTGAATTCAACTAGGGAAAAATAATTAGCTAGTATTATATAGGAAAATTGACCCATAAATCACATCTTTAGGAATGGTGATCTATTTAGTCCTAAGGATTTTCTTGTAGACCAATAAGTCCTATTGATTTTGGAAAGGCGGATTTAATATATTTTTTGAAATTTTGGTACGGTTATGCCCTTATTTTCATTACGTTTCATTGTTTTGTCTTTTGTGCTAGAAAGGTAGGATACACAACCTATTATTTTGTCGAATTCAATTGAGTGAATCTAATGGTACAAATGCCTTGCACACATAAACAAAAAAAAAAAGTCACACTATACAAGTTCACATTGTTTCCCATTAAACATGCAATATATATATATATATATATATAACATTGTGTATATCCACATTGATATCCATTGAGCATAAAATCTTCTAATATGAAAATACTTTTGGCGTGGGGTGTGGGTATTCAAATTTGGGGTAGATTTGATATGAAATGGCTTGAAATATGAGATTTTTCAAACTTTCAAAAGGAGTATAAAAACCCCTTAGTAAGCTTTGGAAGAATGTGTAATTTCAAACTGTGGGAATTTGAGTCATTTATTTTGTGGAATTCGGTTGAGTAAATCTAGTGGCACAAATGTCTTGTGCACGCGCGCACACAAAAAAAATAATGTGACACTATACAAATCCACATTGTTTCACATTAAACACGATATAAAAAAAAAATGTAACATTGTGTACGTCCACATTGGGAATGGCTCTCCTTCATTCTCTTATCCTCTATACTTTATTTTTTGGGCTCCATTCTAAGCCCACATTGATAATCTAAACTGTTCATCTCGTAATCCCAACAATTGAGATGAGTTATGCAAAAAATTAGTTTCATCCGATATCACTAGATATATGAAAAAATTGCATCTCATTTTTTTAAAATTGACAGTAATTGTGAGTTTAAACTTAAACCTTTCATTCAATAGAAAAAAAAAAAAAGAAAAAAAAGTAATTTGTTTATGTATTCATCGATATCCGATGAAGTTAATTTTTTTTTTTTTGGCACAGACAGTCTTCATTGTGAGATTTACAAGATCAATGATTTAGATTATCATTGTGGGTCTAGAATGGAGCCCAAAAAATGAAGTATGGAGAAGTATGGAGGATAAGAGTGTGGAAGGGAGCCATACCCAATCTTCATTGAGCATAAAATCTTCTGATATGGAAATCTTTTTGGGGTGTGGTGTGGGTATTCAAATTTGGAGTGGATTTTGATATGAAAATCTTTTTGACTTGGAATGACTTGAAATGTAAAATTTTTCAAACATTCCAAAAGGAGTAGAAAAATTGCTTAGTAAGCTTTGGGTAAATGTGTAATTTCCAACTGTGCAGATTTCAATTATTTATGGGTATTAACTAGCATCCACATGTGTAAGCTACAAGGTTATATTGTCATTTCGACATAAATGGAACTATTGGGTTCATTTGATTGTTTGAAAGACTTATTAATTACTAAGATATGAAAATAGGATTTATTGGTGCGTCCTTTATTATATATAATTATATATTAATAGTAGCATTCAGATTGTTTGGATTGTGAGGGTTATGCCTAGATACCCATCAAATTTTTGGATTGACAAATTTTAACTTAGAAATTGATTAAATTTAAAAGGGTCATGACAATCTCAAGAGTTGTCAATAAAAAATCAATGATGATAAAATATTTATAATCTCAATATATATATATATATTTACATATTTTAAAATACTTTTATATATTTTTATATACCTTTTACACATTTCAAAATAACGTTATACATTTTTCAACATTAACAATAACTTTGAGAGCTATTTTTAACAATTTTCAATTTAAAATTATATTGTCAAAGTTCTAATTTTTTTTTTAATTGGATTTGGATTTGGATTTGGATTGCTCAAATTGGACCGCTAACAATTTTATATGTACAAACACTATTTTTATTTTGGACAAGGTCATATTTGGGGAGTGCAAAATCTTATATATGATACGAAATTGGATAGTTTATTTTTTAGTGAAGTGCAAATATTGTCCTAATTTGGGATAGCTCAATTGATTATTAATTTGATCATTGTAGTTATTAAGTTGATGCACATTTTGGCCCGTACACTATGAATACACTAACTCATCTTATGAAGACACTTACTTATTTTTTAATCTTATTTTTTGGACATTTGTTGTGAGATTTCCTCAATCTCAAATTTTCTTATATAAAGAACACAAAAAAAAAAAAAAAAAAAAAAAAAAAAAAACTTCATCGAAGGCGAATGGGAGTTTTATTTGTGCATCACAAATCATCTTAATACACACCAGTTACTCCATTCAAACAATACACAATTTGAATTTTTGTATTTTTTTCTCAATTTAAACTACTAATTTTAAATAAATAAAAAAATCAAAATACTCTCATCTTCTTCAACCTCTAACCCTAATGCTAGCAACCACCATATGTTGCCATCAACTGTTGATCTCTAACCTCTCTTCCACCTCAAAACCCTAACCCAATTGCCCTCCCCTGCCGCGACTTTCCTTTCGTACTATTCTCGTTAGCCATCGTTGCTACCTCCTCCTCCTCCTTTTTTTTCTTTTTTTTCTTCGTCATCGTACCCTAACCTAGCCCCCACCTCTTGCTACGATTCCTCTCTTACAATTGCCCTCGCAAACCCTCTCCTAGCCCCTTGATGTAGAGTGTTTGGCCATAGAGTTTCTGGAACTCATGGCTAAACAAGGCAAAAGTAAAAGACACTAGTAGATGCAAGATGACACATACTCGAAATAGTGTGGACTTTGATTGAGACATGGAAATTGGCGTGGTAACCAATACCCATTGCTTTGCCATAGTCTACAATGAATTTAGATCAAATTCTAATGTATAGACTTTTAATTCATGATTTTGTTATTTTTGAAAATAATTTATTCGCCTATAATTTTGTCTAGACGAATCCAATTGGGGTTACATTTTTTTTTTCAAAATATATATTTTTCATTATAATTTTCAAATTTGATCTTAACTCAAACTTTTCACAAAGAAAATGATATATAAGCCCACTTTCTAGACACAATGATGTGTAAGAGAGATGATTGACTAATAATTAGAGAAGATATGAGAGAGAAAGTTGTCTTAGATGTTTTAATTGATTACAACATTATTAGGTTTAAAAATTAGGTTAACTTTTGGGATTGAATAGCAATGCTCTTTTCGTAATTCTTTTGATTTAGGCTTGATTAGCACATACTGCCTTTTTCAGTTTATTTTCTAGTTTAATTAGGATCTCGTTCTATTTTAAGCAAATGTTGTTAGCCTTAGGTCAAGTAATTTTATTTTGGAGAATTAATGTCATTACAAGAGAAAGTATATCTTTTTATCAAATTCATAATTGTTCTGTGTTTGAATGTTCATTTCATTACCTTTCCTACATTACCCTTCCTCAATGGCGAACCCCTTCATAGCCTTTCTCTATTGTGAACCCTAGATCTAGGGTTTTTAGATCTATGGTTTTGGAAAGTGGAGAAGAAAAAAAAGAAGAAGAAGAGAATGGGTTGTGCGTCGTAGAGGTAGGGGTTGTACAAGTTGTATGTCATAAGGGTGGTAGGTCTCGGTGGGGTTACAGTTGCGATAGTAGTGGTTGTAAGGTGGTGAGAGTTGCGATGGTGCTGGTTTTGGGGTAGAGAGAGTTGTTAGAGCTAGGAATTACCTGGAGATGGTGGTGGAGGAACAAGAATGGATAGGAAGTGGCGAATGAAGAAGGGGCTTCATAGGCGGCAACGTCTGGTGTTTGGTAATGCTATGTATTGAAATATTTGATTTTAGGGTTTTTGTCTAAAAATGTAATTTTCTTTGAGGACACAATGACAATTAATTTTTTTTTAATTTTTTTTTAAAGTAATGGTGTGTACTAGAATAATAGTGGTGTGTAAATATTTATAGAGAAATTTCATTAATCCCCCAACTGCTTGATTAAATTAACTGAATAATGATAGAATCTTTATAGGTGTGGATAAACAAGCCGAAAGAGATTTGTGCTCCACCAAATGATTGGCAAAAATGTGGCTTAACCTCATCAAAGCATGTGATCATCATTTATTGTAATGTATTCTATTTATATAATCTTATGATAGCTTCCAATTTTCATGATTGGAATTTGGTTTTTTTTCCCCAAAAATTGACCAATCATATAAATACATCCCATATGTTTTCAGGGAATATGCTATTCCAATGATTGTTTAATGGAATCACATGGTTCAAGAGCTTCATATCATATTCATATATAATTATTGATTAAAACTTCTGGACTTGATGGACACACGGTTTGCAACTTGACTCTAGATATTTGGGATATTTGGGATTTACTATGCAATGAAGGGCCTAAAAAAATTTATAAAATTATATTTCACTGATACTTGTTCAAATGTGACATCTTATTTATGCATCTTATTAAGCTTAGGCTAAAATTTATAAAACAAGTAATACAAGTTGTATTGAGTTTTTCATATATATATATATATATATTAGGATTGAAAATTGTTTGGTTCGGTCAGCATTGAAAAAAAAATTAACATCAAAGTGAACCTTTCAATTTTATTGGTTGAGGAGAAGAAATGGATTGTGGTTTGATTCTTTTTTATTTTTATTTTTTTGCATTTTTTGTTTGTTTTTTTTTTTTTTTGTTTTGTCGGTTTGATGTAGAAGAAGGATTCATATGAGATTTTAATAGGGTTTTTTCTAAATTTTTTTTTATTGTTTTTATAAGGATAGTGCTTCTCTCCAGTTGGGTCTTCCAATTGAAGCGTCCTATTGGGCCTTTGTGGGCTCACGATGGAGCCCACATCGATGATCCGAACTATTTAGTATTTAGGACTTGTCAAGTACTACATACTTGTAAAAAATAATATTGATTAGATATCAATAACTACTTGATCGGATCATATTTGTGTCAACAATTTATTGTTAAAATCATAGTTACTATCAACACAAATTTCATCCGATCAAGTGGTTATCAGTATCCTATTAACGTGGTTTTTGGTAGGGATGAAGTAATCAACGAACTTTAAACATTGAACAGTTTGGATTATCGATGTGGACTCTATAGTAGGCCAATGAAGCCTAACAACACACTCTAGTCCCTTTTTGGACTGAAGACAAACCAGGGCCTTTTTATAAAAACTTGAAGAATCTCACATTAGAAATAAATGAAAAAAAAAAGGATAAAAGTAGTTGTATAAATGTTTTTCTCCCTAATTTTATTACAAAATTTGTATGATTAGTCACTTATTTTTTAATGCTTAAAGAATTAAAATATAAAAATATATTATAAAAACAGACCAAAAATCCAAAAACCAAAATTTCAGTTTATAATCATGTAATGTTTGGGAAGTGATTAGAATGAATATCATTGTGACACATTAATAATTTAAGGGACATTTACACACAAAACTTATACTCCATTAAGTCCTAATTAAAATTTTTTGGACCATCAAATCCCATTAAATTTTTAATAGTCGAAATTACCCTTCAAACAATGATTGTTCATCATTTATGATTATTTGTAAAGAAACATGATGATTTGACATTTATTTTGATTTTCAAAATTTTAAAATATCAACTTTCAAATTGAAAAAAAAAAACTAAAAAAAAAATGTGCAAAAAAAACTAATATTTTTTTTTTGAAAAAACTGAATTATTTTTTTGTGCAAAACTAAAAATTTTGTCTATAAAGGAGTTTGATGATGGAACATTGATGTGCAAAACTATAAAAAGAAAAAAAAAATAAAATAAAAACTTTTAAAAATGAAAAAACTAATAATGTTCTCAATTTTAAAACTGAAAAAAACTAATAATATTCTCGGTGTTATTGGATAGTTGAATCAAACCAATAAATAGAAAGGCAAAAACATTTAATCTCATGCTTTGTTTTTTTTTCATCAGTTAGTAAAACAATTATTTGAAAAATTACTATGCAAAATTGATAATGTTCTTAGTTTTAAAAATTGAAAAAATTTGATAATATTACCAATTTTACTAAATAAGACTTATTGGTTCAAAAACTCTTAAATAGGACTTGAATTACGGTAACATTTGTAAATAAGACTTCTAGATAATTAACCCATAATTGTTAACAACTTACAACATGGTTCCAGGTCTTTTTCAAGATTAACTTGATTTACAGCATCATTGTCACCTACGTAGCTACCTCACCCAAAATCCCAACCACTATGCATCATCAGCATATATTAATGGTGATAACACCATTTTCATTTCACTTTTGGTAAGTTGGTAGCATGAGATGAGAACAATTGTTGACTCACTTGGGATGGCTTGAGATCCCAGCCTCTTAAATTTACGGTTGCGATTGGATTGGGAAATTCTGTGGGGCAAAGAAAAACAGAGTAAAAGTTTTTTTTCCTCTTTTTTCTTGGTTTCCTTCACTGTCATTTCATTTTGTTTTCTATGCAAATCTCTCAGTGAATTCAAAATCCAGACATAGTCCTAAGTCACTTGGGAATTGGATGCCAACCAAATGCCATAAGACGAACAACTTCACGGCCCCATTTTTGATTTTGTATTCAAAATTTCAAGTTCAGGGGGAATCACAATAACCAGCTAATATATCATTCTAATCCAACACTAAACAAAAACTTGAAAGTAACTTTCAACATCTCCAAAAGCCCCCTTATTAAAAATAATAATAAATTACAAAGTACAAACATAATTGTATAATAAAAACATTAAATAAAAAAATTGTCTTGCCAAATTTTTTCTCAATTTCTCCATTGATCCTATACATGACATTTTCAACCTAGCTGCCTAACTTTCAGTATCAGAGGGTCGAAATAGGTATAAAAGAATATGAGATTTTGTGTTGATATTATACCCCTAACAGGGGCAGGAGATTTGGAAAAGCAACTAGCCCATGCACAAAAATTTACCTAGAAGGTGAACTAGGATGCCCATAAGAGCGTTGGCTTGCTTGTCGTTTGCTATCAGTCTTCCATTTAATTGATTCAATGACCTCATCTTCTTTCTTATCAACAAAATCCTTAAAGCTAGTCATACGCAATGTACTTTTAGGCCTAACAGATTCAAGCTCATCGATATCCTATTCCTCATCCTCCGGGGTGGATATTGCCAGCACAACTTACGGAAAAATATTGTAAGGGCAACGAAGCATGTTGTGCCACAAATAAGGAATAGGCCCCAAAAGCTAGTGAGAGAAAATATTTTCATCTACACCGATCAAGCGATATGCATCTATCGTGGATTCTTTGGAGATCACCATTCTCTGAGAGTCGTAGAATAACAGTCGACAAGTCCATCACAAGAGGAGAGTCTAAAATGTCTGAGTCAGGAAATTAAATATCATAATCACATTGGACATTTATGCCAATGCATCAAGTTACATGGAGGCTGTGTATTTGGATCAAGGATTTGCAGAGGAAGGAAAAAAAAAGAAAAAAGGATACTTACGAAATGTGAATGAAATAAAAGTTAATTTTGATTTCCCTTTTCATTTCTGTCCTAAAATTCCCACTTAAATCCTTAATCCAAACATAGCCTAAAAATAACTTTGTCCAGAAAATCTCACTACACACAAGACACATTTATACAATATTAGCAAGAACCCCCACAATCTTACTTTCTTCTTGGAAATCAAATCATAGACATAAGCACTACTCGATAAATGAAAAAAAAAGAAAAAAAGTAACATAAATACAAGAGCCTAGAAGCATATAAGATTTGGCCAACAGTCAAGTATGATATAAGATAAATATCAAATTTATGCAACAACGATATATTTTGGTCACATCTCATGGGTTTTGTTTTCTATTGATATTAACATGACACCTTACAACTTATCTGATCGAAGTTTGGCTTAGCCATTTCAAATATTGCAACAATAATTACTCATTCAGGATTAAACTAAGAAAACACTTACAGATCCCCATCTGCTTTTAGTAAATTCTTGTCCCACATTTCTAAATTTGCAGTTGATCTTGTACAATAGGAGCTCAATGCCAGGAAGCTCATCAAAAATTGCAGCTACTGACCCTACTTTTGGACCTTTGTGAACGGCATCAACATATTCTTCCTGTTTTTTTTTTTTAATGTTTTGATTCTAGACTCTGCTATGTTGAGCTCTTCAATCAGATAATTGTATGCAAATGATCCATCTTGAACTCCAATTGAATTGGTACTTGAGATCAAGCTGTCAATCCCTTCAATATTTGACATTAGCTGTTGCCCCGTGAGGATTGATGTCAAGCTAGCTGTGTAGCTTGAATTGATAATTAACACTACAAAGAGCCATAAGATCAGCACCAAACGTCCTAGGGTGCTCACAATGTTCTCTCCTGTGTTCAAATCCAAACAGAGAAATATTAATGTATTGCCACTTAAAAAATATCATGATGCAATAATTAGAAGTGAACACAATAGATTAGGCAACGCACTGTGCAAAAAACATTGTTGAGAAACTGAACCTGCAACATTAGAAGCGATCATTAGTAATTCTCTGACATCCACAAAGCAAATGGAGTGTCAGGTCAAGATGCTTAAATAACTACACCAGTTTTATACAAATTATTGTTACCACATAATCTATGATGTAATTCATTACAGTTAAGAGTAGTCAATTGAACCAGTAAACTCGCGCTATTTGATCTCCAAAAAAAAAAAAAATAAATAAAATAAAATAAAAAAATAAGAAGAAGTACGTCTTAATTTTTATAGCTTTCATTGAATAAGCAATACTTTTAACACATTAGACATTATGATTTGCCAAGAGATTGATAAGAGAAATTGGTCACTCAGGCAACATCAAGATCAATCACTGAGGTTTTTAATATCATTTATGAAACTACATAAATCAGAGGGCTTTCAATGAAGTTTGTGCTATGAGATACTAACCAAAAGATTGTTATAAGTTGTTGATTTGGTGGACCATGGAATTCATGATTCATTCGATGCTTAAGAATCCAAACAACAGCTCCCACAAAAAGAAAAAAGGTGCCAGTGAGACACTACATTTCCACAGTGAAAGGCCTGAGGAAAGCCCAAGCACTAGATTTTATCTCTTTGACAGGAACAACTATGACAAGTCCAGATTCCATGTATGGCTGCGTAAAATCTACAATCCTTGTTCTGTTTGTAATAATTATAATGTCCCCCACAGCTACATCATATTTCTAAAGAACGAAGAAGATCAGGGCAATATTTTTGAAATCCCTAAAGCAACCCAATCAATATATATTTTTAATCTACTTGGTTCATACCAATACCATAATTTTGAGTATAACTAGTAGAAAATACTCACATTTTCGGCGACATCGTTCATAAGATTGTTGTAGGAAGGGTTTCTCAAACCATTACCGTATAGCGTATATGTGTGGGGCACAACGTAGGGCAACAATTTTACTGCAGCTTCAAAGACATCAATACAGTATCCTTTCACCCCAAGGGGACCCTCGTCTTTGGTTGCATATTCTAAGTAACTTACTCAGTTAGGCACTGCAATTCGCAAAGGCTTTTCGTTGTTAGGGAACACCCACCCCCGAGGTTATTTTGTAGTTTCTCCAGGCCATATTACATTGTCAAGATGTTGGTTACTGGTAGAAGTGTTTGAGGGCATCACATACAAGATTTTAGGAGCAATAACAGAAAGACTAGAATAGTTTGACCAGTAACCAATCCTCTGAGACCCATTCCCACTAATGTTAAGCATATCAAATGCTGGAAGAATTAAATTCTTCCGTGAGTCAAATTGAATCTGATCAGTTAGACCTGTGAAGTTCATTCCCAGAAGTATCTGGAGCAGTTTTTGGCCTTCTTGAAAAGTACGAAGTCTTGTCAAGTGCAGTGTGCTTCCATTAATGTCGTGCAACCTAGGGTCATAGGAGAACGAGATGTTTCCTCCTTCGCTAAAGAAAACATCAAGTGCACGGGCAAGTAGCTAAACGGAATCATAAGCATAGAGTGCATAAGAATTGAAGCTCGAGGTTTCCCTAAATATGAAGTTTTTCCAACTAGATGTAAAACTCTTTTTGAGATCGGAATCTGGGGTGTGATGGTGAAGTGCAATAATCCCTTGTAAGAGATTCATTGTGTTAGGATCAATTGATTCTGACGAATCTAACACAGAAGGAAGCCAATCTGTAGCAATCCAAATATAGCCAGCGGTCAACATCCGAAGCAACTTTGCTACAGAAAAAATTGTCAAGCCGGAGTCTGGATTAACATGAACAACATAAACCCGAGATTCCATCATGTTTACTCTAACTAACAAGTCATTGATGTCATTTCTAGAGGCTCTGGGAGTAAAGGCAGCCTTGTAAGAAATCTCGGCACGCTTCTCACCTAATACAGAAATCTCATTTCTTCTATAATCATTATCGACAAAGATGGTGACTCCCTCCCTCCAGCCATAAAATTCAATCAGATCAGCTACTGCATACATCTGGAAATAGTCACTGTGTGTAGTGCGGAAGAAGTAAGGGAACTGCAATGCCGAAAGCATTGGGTCTGTCGCCGCAAATGACATGAGCGGCACATGAAGTTCATTGACAACATGAGAAATAACATGTGCTATTCCAGAGGACTGAGGGCCATTTACAGCAACCACATCATTCTCCATCAACTGCAAAGCTACATAAGTAACTAAAGACAACTTATCAAAATTTCTCATTTCTTATTTTGATGCTTGAGCGAGAAAGAGAGAGAGAGGCTAGTTCAAATTTTCTTGCTTAGTTGTCATTCTTTTTCATTGACAGGAGTTGTCGGTCACATAGAATTTATTCATTATTGATAAATTTCACTTGAATATAATGTTGGATGTGAATGCAAGAATGCTTTTTTTTTTTACCATCTTTGAGTAGGTTAATTAGTGTTGCCTGTGATCTAGGAAACATAAGTTATTTCTGATGTAGTTTTCGCTTGTTAATACCAAAACAGTTAATGATTTGATAGCAACTATCCTTTCACAGGAGTAACATCTAATTAGATCATTACTTGAGGGTTCCACCCTATGTCATTTTATTTATACATGCTTATAATTCAATGTTCATACAAATATTAGCACAACTATTTATTGCCATATCTAAGAACCATTAGGCATAACTTTCAGGAATGAAAACTCAAATGTCATACAAATACATAACAAATAAAGTTCCCAAAGGACAAATATCACTCAAAGAGAATGAATTGAAAGTACCAAACTAGACCAAGAGCAAACAGAAAATGCCCTTATGCCAAACTCGGCATTCAAGTTATCATAAAAAATTACAACAAAGACATCAAAAGACTTCTTTGTCAATGGTTGGTGTAGTAGGACAATATCCATAGATCAAGGCTAAAATATGCTCAACAAAGTCGACAGTTTGGTCACAATTATATAACTAGTCTTCTAAGAAGACTAGGAACATGATGGCATTAAAAGCATAGATCTTCAGAATTAGTGGCAGGTTATAAGAAACTCATACCTGAGACTCCTTATATCCCAACAAAGACTTGATACCAAACAAAAATATATTAGTAGCGAAATCCTATTTATACCAAGGCAAAGAAGGTATTCCTTAAATACTTTATTCTGTTTTGGTAGCCTCAGTAAAGACAGTTCCTTTCGTCAATACAAGTGTATAAATTCAGAGATTACGTTCCCAATCCAAGGAAGCCCGCTGCAAATTCGTGTCATGCAAAATAAGATTCAATTTCAATCCCAGCAGAAACAGTTGAATCAGAATTGACATCAATCCAACCGCAGCTTCAATTGCTGGCTTTTGTTGATCGTCCATAACAGAATTGAAGGTATACAAAGCTCCAATATTCACTACACCTTCGGCTTTGAGGAAGAAAGCTAGCATTTCCAGTCCTACCGATGGCCTTTCATAGGCACCCACATACAAAAATAACACGCAACCACCAATGTTCTCCTAATGAATAGACCAGTCTCCAATTTCTATGCAAGCCAGCATTGCCCTAACTTGAATTTATTCAGCATTTCCAAATTAGCATTATTTCATGAAAATTTTCAAAGAAATCATAACACCTGTTTTTAAACAGATGCAACAAGCAAGTGAAGCTTACAATACAGAAATTGAAGATATAGATCAAGATTACCACACAAAGTGGGTCCCCAACTCTCAGAACCCAAAGTGGCTCAAAATAAAAAATAAAAAAAAGAAAAAGGAAAAGAAACCAGAATAATATAAGGGAGGATTTAACAGCGAAAACGAAAAATTGAATTCATAGAAATAATTTGAATCTGAAATTCTAGGCATCCAAGAAACAAACTATACAATGGGGTAACTAGTAACAAGTTACATGGAATAGTCTATAAAAGTCCCAATATTTCAGCTACCATTATTTGTAATATATTATGTTTAATATATACCACGACATATAAGCACAGTTATGGTATATATATATATATATATTAAAAAAAACACTTGGAGAGTCCAATTATTCAATTGTATTGCAAAACCCCACATGGATGAATAAATACATGGATAGGAATGATAAAAATTGTAAATAAATAAGAGATCCTCACAAGCGTGGAGTGAAGGGTCCAAACCAAGATTTTCCTGGAAATCCAGCTCTAGATTAGTTTTTAAATAATAATAATAAATATTATGAAATTGCTGAATTGCCTAGGCAAGACAAGAACAAATTATAACAAAATATATTTCCCAGCTAAAAATAGAGCTCCCAAATGTATTCTTCGAATAGTGTAATTTCAGTAAAGAAATCATTCTTCACCTCTATTTATTCACCTCTCACTAGCTTTGTAACAGTGGGGAAATTCTCGCTGTGGCGCACCTTTAGGGGTGCACATTCTTGTAACCTCACAAAAATGTAATAATTTTATCAAATAAAAGTTTTGTAATATGAACCATAAAATGTGTAATTCACTACAAATTGGCGTAACAAAAAATTTCTAATTTTGAATTGATCTGTAAAAATTTGTGATTTTGTGGTAATGTTTAGCAAATTTTTGACTTGGTTACAATATTTTATTATGTTAATTTAATAAATAGAGATTACGTATTTTATAATTAATATTACATAGTTTGTAATAAATTATAATATTTTTTGTGATAAGTTACATAGGATATGGGGAGGGATTTCAGAGCTATCTATTTGGTTTTTTTTTTATTTATTTTATTTATTTATTTTTTAAAAAATAAGGGGCCGTTGAGATCTAATCACGTCAACCAAAGGACAAAGAAAATGGTGATTGTATTGTTATTATGAAACATGTGATTCCGTACTAATAGTAATGCAATATTAAAAAAATAAAGTAATTACAATAACCTCCATGAGGTTGGAACAAAAGTGTAATCCCATGTTTTTAAACATATTATTTACTATTTTTTTCAGATTAAAATAAATTAAAAATTAATATAGATATGGGTCAAGTAACTAAAATAAAAAATAAGTATAGCACTTTAGTAGAAATATATGGCAATATCATTTCTTAATTCATATAAATAATAAATTATCTAATTAAAAAAGACATAATATTATATGAATTAAACAATAAAGAAGATTAGTGTAATTATATTAAAAATATGAAGGTTCACTTGCATTTTTACTAATCTCAAGGAATGTGAACGAATTTATCCCCTGAAAGTAGTATCTAAATTTAATTTAACCTTAAGAAATACTATCATCGTTATAAATTGGTTGGATATTTACAAAAAAAAATCATAAAGTTAGACGCTTTAATAATCAAAATGAATCATGATTTTTTTAATTTATCATTTAAACCCTCAACTTTTGAACTTTGCTTTTTATCTAAATCATTTGCCTAATTTTTGTTAAAGTAAAATCGATTGAAATTTTTTTTTTTTTAAATGCATTAAACTCAAATGAAAAAGAGTTAATTTTAAAGACATTTTATATAACCTACATTGAGTTTAATGATTAAAATACTCTTTTTCCATCGTGTTCTATTATGAAAAATAGGTTAATGTTTAGAATTGAAGGTAAAAAATTAAAGGGTAAATTACAAATATACCCCTTTGAGGATTTGTTTAAAATACAGATTGCACCATGCAGTTTGAAAAATTCGACAATACCCCCTTATTAGAATTTTTAATTTAATAGAAATTAAAAAACTAAAAAAAATAATTTCTAATTGCTCTTCTATACAATAATAAATTACCTAAATTAATAATTGAAACATATTTCTAATATCATTAAAAACTGTTAATTGACTTTAATGATTTATTAATAAAATGGGCATTTTTGTTATAAGAACTAGAAACCTCAGAGGGTGGAATGGTAATTTTCAAAAAAACTAAAGGGGGCAGATTCATATTTTAATCAACCTCCAGGGGTGTATTTGTAATTACCGCTAATTAAAAATATTAGGATTTAAATGATAAAATTAAAATTTAGTGTTTATTTTGTTAAAAAAACTAAAAATATAGGGATTTTTTTAATTGTCCGTATAATTGTTTGTCGCAATAACAAAAGAACCTTAAAAATAATATAATTTTTAATGCAAAATTTAATTTTCTTTTTTCATAAACTAAAAGTAAACTTGCAAAAATCTTTTAAATTGATTGAAAAACTAAAAAAATTGAACAATAACACAAATATTTTTCGTTCTAATTTATGTCAGTTAATAATTCGGAAACGGTATAAAGAGTATACCATATTTGATAATCTCACTAAATAATATAATGCACTAAGAACTTAATTTTTGAATATATTATTATGGTGCACAATGGTATGTGCCTCTCTTTTTATTCTTTGGAATGATTTGGGTGTTTAATAATCTGATTCAGTACTAAAATTGAAATGTTTAATTGAATAATCAATTAAGTCCATTTGATAATTACAATTGATACCAAGCTTAATAAATTTAAATGTCTCTTAAAATGTAGTTAAAACATAAGACTAAATTTAAAATCATATGAAACTTACCTTATTCTGACTGAATTTTTAAATACCTATTATACCTCACTTCCACCATTACCGCGCCCGCGCACACCATCATCATCTCATCGTTATTGCTACCCTCTACACCCCATTGCTATGGCTACACCACCATGCCCATCGGCCACAGACCACCACTGTTGTCGTTGTCGTTGTCCCCCCACAGCTGCGACCACCTTCATCACATTGTCATGGTCGCCATAGAGTATCACATCATTTTACTACCACTACTATCGCTATCACCACCACCACCATCCCCACCACCACCATCGACAATATAAAATCAAAATATACAAATTGAATAATTAATAAATTTTAAAATTTGATTAAAAATTAAAGGAATCTTCCATCGATGGGTCATAGAAGATGATGTGGCAATGAATGATATGGCAAGGATGGCTAAAAATATGGCTAGCGTAGCATAAAGGGGGACTGAAAAGAGAAGTTGCGAAAAGATGATAAACTGAAATCTACAAAGAAATCAAAAAACAGTTTCTAAAATAGGGGGATAAACATGAAGAAGAGGCAGAAAATCAAGAAAAGATTAAAATTAAGAAGCCAGGCAGGAGTCAACATACAAAGAAGCTGGAATGAGGATCCAGGATCATCAACCATCAATCACACTCGTGAAGAGGTTATTTAGCGAAGTAGTTCTAAGTGTGAGACCGCGTTCTGTGTTTCTGTTAATTAAACCTTAATATGATTGTGATTAATGTGCTTGAAAATATGATTTTGGGTGGCTAATTATGTGATTAATATGTTTTTGAATCTATATCTATTCACCGAGAGAATCTGTTTGATTTTTTGTATAAAAATTTAAAAAATTGAAGCCGTAGAGGCGAAGAAAACTAAATTGGGCCGTATTTTTGCAATTAGCATATTTTTAGAGCCCATGGTGAGATTTAATTAAAAATTTATTCATATCAAAAATAAATTAGATAAATCGATTAAATTAAGTTACAATTTGGTTTAGTCTTAATTGAGTTTGATTAGTTTTTAAACTAATTACCTAGTATATATAAATGGCTTAAACACACTTAAGCTCATATTTTGAGCTCAAAGATCTGCAAATCTACTGCCAGAGAGAGTGAGCCGATTTAGAGAGAGAAAGAGTTCAATCGAAAGATTTTAGCTCAAAAGGCTCGAGGAAATTGAAGAGCTATGACTATAACTAGCTAGAATTTGGAAGATTGAAACTTCTAGGTGAGTAATTAAACTCTTAATTCATAAAGTTAGAGTTTGTAATATGTGAATTTCAAGTATATAATGAAGTTAAAATAGATGAATTAAGCTAAGTTTAGTGAATTTGAAGATCACTAGATGCATATATGTAAGAATTGGCCCATAATTTTGCAATATTTGAATGTGAAGCTGTTGATTATGATGTATTTAAGGTTTGTTTTGACAACATGATTGTAAGAATTTTCAATGTATTGAAAGCTTATATTTCAAAGCCTTGAAGCTTGTCTAATGCAAGATAACAAAACACAAAATGTATATATAAAAAAGTTTACAGTTTGAAATTTGTTAAAGTCATGGAATTTTGACTAAGAGGCTGAAATTAACTTCAAATATTGTCATTGGGAATATTCCTTGCATATTTGAGTTGAGTTTTTAGCTTGAAATTGGACCTTTACAATGTGTTTTGAGCTTCAACACAAATTATGAAAATTCCAGAATTCGATCTGTTTGCTCGAGCGAAGAAAGTCTCGCTCAAAGCGTAAAAATCAAGCTCCCTAGAAGTTTACAAGAGAATTGGACGGTAGCTCTAGTGGCAAACGTTGTGCTCAAGAGATTAATTTTGCAAGACTCATCACTCGAGTGACAAAATCCTTGCTCCGAAGCGTAAAATCATGTAACTAGTACTTTACTTAGCGTTTTTACAGACCGCTCGAGCAACCCAAGCTACGGCTCAAAGCGAAAAAAATGCCCTGTTTTAGAAATTTTGGAAAAGTCACTTCATAGCTTGTGTTTCCGTTCTCTTTCATTTCTAAAGCACTCTTAGACATGCATTGAGCATGTAAATGAACTAAAGGAATTAAGAAGAGGCCTAAAGAGAAATAAACAAGTTAAGAACGCGGATTGAATTGCTTGTGACCCATGTATTATGAAAAATGTGTAGGGTCAAGCGCAAGGGCAAATCCATCGACGGAACACTGTGAGTAATATCTTAGTAAAAGATATTTTTTCCAAGTATGTTATTT
>NW_021028542.1:247090-258486 GCF_004153795.1 Camellia sinensis
GATTACACTTATGTGTTTCTTTGCATTGCATTTGCATTGGTGCACCTAAGTCACGGTGTTTGCCATCTGCTATTGCTGAACGGTTTACCGGAGGCTTACTTCGAGAAACGTGCCATAAGGCTGGCCGGTTACAGGCTGTGCCATGATGGGAACATAAACCCCGGTTGTTACCGGGGCACCCTTTTTGACCATTCGACCTAGTGCATATTTGGAATCCATAGTGACCATTCCAAGCTAGGACAGGTTGCTTACCCGATAGGTTGTTTGAAACTGCTGCGTGCATAGTAAAACCCTAGCTTCTGACAAAATAGGACAGGGAAACCGTACCCCAACATAGGGGTGTTTTTGGCTCTCACTTGTTTGTTATGTGCTTTAGAGTTGGCCTCTACAGGAATGCATGCATCAGTTTGCAAGTTTGGGCATCAGGCCTGAGGGCATCAGTATCAGTGTTTGGGAATCAATTATCTGTGGGTATTAGATTCAGATTTGGGGGCATTAATTTGGGAACAATGATTAGTGTCTGAGAACAGTGTATTCAGCTTATTGACTGTGTGTTGTCATGCCCAACTGTGTGTTGTATGTTTATTTAAGCTGGTATGCTATCCGTTTGTCTGGTTGTTTATTTCCTTGTTATTGCTTTACTTATCTTTTTGCTAGGTAGTTTAGCACAATTGCTTCTGACCCAGTAGATATTCCCCAAGCACTCTAGACTAGAGGTCGCCGACTCTATCGATCTGAGGATCTGGTAGACGGACAACCAGTGTTCTATTCTCTACCCCCGGTTATTAGACGGAGATCGAGAAGACGCAGTGTATCTGAGCAGGGGTTGCCAAATCAGTGGTCTTTGAATAGTCGGGTTGAGATTTCCGAGGCTACTCCAGATATAGATATACCGGTAGTTCAATCAAATCAGAGCAGTATGGCAAGCTTGGAGGAGATGGTCCGTCAGCTCCAGGAGAGTATGAAAACTATGCAGCGAGACGCTGTCCAACAAGCGGAGTTCGCCAAACAACAGGCTACGGTTATGACTCAACAAGCAGAGTTAAACACTAGGCTGCAACAGCAAAACAGAGCATCTGCTTCGCATCAAGCTCCTCTACCACCAGGGGTTTCGACACCCGAGGAGACACCAAATGTCTAGGAAGGTACGGACATTCCAATTGGGCCGGCTCCGTCCCCAATCTTACCCCAGCTATCCAAAACACCTACCAACCTACCGGATTCTCCCTTCGAGTTTGAGGTGGACCCTACGACATTAAAAGTGAGCAAGCTTGAAAAGCTGTTCAAGAAATCTCAGGGCGTCAAGTCCATCCTAGATATCGAAGATGGGTACACCGATGCAGCCGTGACGCTGCCAGACCGATTTAAGATGTCACATATTGACCGCTTTGACGGATCTGGGGATCCCATGGTTCTAAGAAATGTGTAGGGTCAAGCGCAAGGGCAAATCCATCGACAGAACACTGTGAGTAATATCTTAGTAAAGATATTTTCAAGTATGTTATTTTCCAACCACTACTTTTGTATAAGCTTCATGGATTTGTTGGTTTGAATTATGAATGAGTATTATATATGCCTAATCTTTGTTTAAGATTCTGTGAAGACCATGAGTTGGGCCCGAGGCCACTTGATATATTTGAATTCGGCCCGAGGCCGTTTGTTATATTTGGGCCTGAGACCGTCGGATATATTTTATAAGGATATTAATGGGCCTAAGGCCGTTTGAATACAAATGTATTGGGCCTAAGGCTGTTTGAATATGAATATAATTATGATCACGAATATGAAATGCGTACAAATATGAATATGAAAATAAAGGGCCAGAGGCCGTTTGATATGATTGGGCCAGAGGCTGTTTGATACGATGATTGGGCCCAAGGTCATTTGATACGAATGAATTGGGCCCGAGGCTGTCTG
This sequence comes from Camellia sinensis, assembly GCF_004153795.1. Lineage (NCBI taxonomy): Eukaryota > Viridiplantae > Streptophyta > Magnoliopsida > Ericales > Theaceae > Camellia > Camellia sinensis. Next base: position 249,008 of record NW_021028542.1, read on the forward strand.
ATATGAATGAATTGGGCCTGAGGCCATTTGATATGATGGGCCAGAGGTCATTTGATATGTTTGGACCAAGGCCGTTTGATATATTTGATAAGAATATAAATGGGCCTAAGGCCGAAAGAGTGCTAGAGTTACTTGTGTAGTGTATTTTTGAACAATCTATGAATATTGAATTGAACAGTATCCCTATTGTTAGAGAATTTTTGGATGTATTCCCAGATAAATTACCAGGAGAATTGGTTGACAGGGAAATAGAACTTACTATTGATATTGTACCAGGCACTCAGCCTATCTCAAAAACCCCTATAGAATGTCTATTGCTGAAATGAAAGAACTGAAATAACAATTGCAAGACTTACTTAACAAAGGGTTTATCCGACCAAGTACTTCACCATGGGGTCCGGTATTATTTGTGAAAAAGAAAGATAGGACATTACGCCTATGTATTGCCTACCGGGAACTGAACAAAGTAATGATAAAGATTAAATACCCTTTACCGCATATTGACGACTTGTTTGATCAGTTACAGGGATCACAAGTATTTTCCAAAATTGATTTGTTTTGTGGAGTCAGCCCAAACGTCTCATGCATGAGACTTTGTTTTTGTTCTTTTGTTTTACTCTTTTGCTACCTTGGTGGTTTCATTGGATCACCTATGTATATAAACTTTTGGTTTGACTGACTATATGTTTGAATGATTTTGGATACACAAGATGTTAATTTTGGTCATGGCGTGAGTTATTATCAATATATGGGAAATGTTTTTGATATGCCATGTAAGCACAACTCATTGAACAAAATTTTTAAGTCTGTTTCCGTTTTGGCCCCTTTATTACTATTAAGATACGTTTAATCTTGTTTGAGGCCATAGATAGTCTCATGATTACTGGCCGGTTATGACCTTAATCTATAGGGGCGGGCCCGGGTCATGACAAAGTGGTATCAAAGAACGAGTTGATAACTCACACATTTGTCCAAATGAGCAATAGAGTGACTAGAAAAGAATCTAAGATGCATTCATGTGATACGTATGTATTTGAATACATTGAGAATATGCTAAAATGTTTGGCAATGAATGATTATGCATTGTAGTCTACTTGTATATGTATGCTCTTTGCATACGTATACTTGTATATTTTTGTATGAAGAATAATGTAAGTGTAATCAGATAATGGTGAGAACAAGAGCTGATGAATTAGAGGAATCCTCTACCGCCAAGATGGACAGGATGGAAAGATTAATACAGGAAATGGCAAAAACGTTGAGGCAACAACAACAGTGGCGGCAACAGTGGCCTCCACCTCCACCTCCACCTCCGGTACAGCCTGTACAAGACTTGCAAAATGATGACTGAACAATAGCTCTCACCAAAGAGTTTAAAAGATGCAACCACCACAATTTCATAGGGGACTGGATCCATTGAAAGCTGAAGCATGGGTCCTTGGCATAGAAAAACTGTTTAAGGGGTTTCCATGTCTTGAAACACAGAAAGTACTACTAGCTACCTTTACACTGGAAGATGAAGCAAGAAGCTGGTGGATGTTGATGCGTGAAAACAATTAAGATCTAATTGGGCATGGTTCTTGGAAATCTTCCACGACAAATATTTTCCACAATGTGTCCGTGACAGAAAAGTGTCAGAATTTATGAAACTTAAACAAGGCAGCATGACAGTAGCTGAGTATGAGACCAAGTTTACTGAATTGGCTAGATTTGCACTGCACATGGTTAATATCGACTATAAGAAGGCGAGAAAGTTTGAGGGGGGTCTTCGAGATGATATTTTAGAGAAGGTGAACGTACTAAAGCTAGAAACCTCTCAACACACTCCTTTGTAACATATGCATTTGCACCTAGATTGAGTAGACCTCTAGAATCATTGTCATATTTGTTATGTGTATCTGCTCCATTCGGGTAATCTGTATTGTGTACATCTGTGTGTCATTTTTGTGATGTGCATATTGAGAGTGCTACATTGTACGTAGACTTGTTACCCTTGGACTTTAGACATTTTGATGGAATTCTGGGTATGGACTGGTTATCTAAATATTGTGCCACCATTGATTGTGTAACGAAACAAGTTGTATTTAGACCACCAGGACAGGAAGAAATTGTGTTTGTGGGTAATGGGATATTGCCTCCACCTTACTTGATATATGCAATGAAAGCATGTAAACTGATCAAGAAGGGGTGCTAGGGTTACTTGTGTAGTGTATTATCTGAACAATCTATGAATGTTGAATTGAATAGTATCCCTGTTGTTAGAGAATTTCCGGATGTATTTCCTGATGAACTACCAGGGGGATTGATTGACAAAGAAATAGAATTTACCATTGATGTTGTCCCAGGCACCCAGCCTATCTCAAAAACCCCCTACAGAATGTCTACTGCTGAAATGAAATAATTGAAGGAACAATTGCAGGACCCACTAGACAAGGGTTTTATCACACCAAGTACTTCACGATGGGGAGCACCGGTATTGTTTGTGAAAAAGAAAGATGGGACCTTAAGCCTGTGTATTGACTGTCGAGAACTGAACAAGGTAACGATAAAGAACAAATACCCTTTACCTCATATTGACGACTTGTTTGATCAGTTACAGGGATCACAAGTATTTTCCAAAACTGATTTGAGATCAGGGTATCACCAGTTGAAGGTAAAAGCAGAAGATGTTGAGAAAATTGCGTTCCAGACAAGGTATGGTCATTATGAATTTCTTGTTATACCATTTGGAGTGACTAATGCCCCTACAGCATTTATGGATCTGATGAACCAAATTTTCAAGACTTATCTTGATGAATTTATTGTAGTTTTTATTAATGATATTTTGATATATTCAAAGAGTAGACTTGAACATGAACAACATCTGAGAACCGTCTTACAAATACTTAGAGAAAAGAAATTATTTGCCAAACTAAAGAAGTGTGAATTTTGGTTAGATGAAGTTGTCTTTTTGGGCCATGTTATTAAGAGAGAGGGGATTTCAGTAGACCCACAGAAGATAGAGGCAATTGTGAATTGGCCCACTCTAACAAATGTAACGGAAGTTCGCAGCTTTATGGGATTAGCCGAGTACTACAGACGGTTTGTAAAAGATTTTTGAAAAATAGTCGTACCACTTAACAACTCACACGCAAAGGGCAACCATTTGAATGGAATGATGAAAGGGAATCTGCCTTCCAAGAACTGAAAACGAGATTGACTACTACACCAGTGTTGACATTACCCACAGGTACGAAAAACTTTGTGATTTATAGTGATGCATCTTATCAGGGTTTGGGTTGTGTGTTAATGTAGGAAGGACGGGTAATTGCTTATGCCTCCCGACAGTTATGACCACATGAAAAGAACTACCCATCACACAATTTGGAATTGGCTGCAGTCGTATTTACTTTAAAAATTTGGCGGCACTACTTGTATAGAGTGAGATGTGAAGTTTACATGGATCACAAAAGTTTAACGTACTTCTTTACTAAAAAAGAGTTGAATATGCGACAGAGAAGATGGCTGGAGTTGATAAAGGATTATGACCTTCAGATTCAGTACCACCCAAGAAAAGCCAATATAGTTGCCGATGCATTGAGTAGAAAATCAACGGGGAACTTAGCTTGTCTACTCACTGAACAAGGAGAGATCTTGCAAGATTTTGAGAAAACCGAGATTAAAGTTGTGTTACATGAGCAAACTGGGTTGATAGCTGCCATTTCAGTTGAGCCAACAATAATTAATGAAGTTAAGCAAAGGCAAAGAGAGGATGAATTCCTCAAGAAAATGATCGATGAGTTTGAAGCAAATCCGAAACCAGAATTCAGCGTTGATAGTGAGGTATTGAAATTTCAAAACCGAATGTGTGTCCCAAACATTCCTGAACTAAAGAGGAGAATCTGAGATGAAGTTCACAGGTTGGCATGTGCTATGCATCCAGGAAACAACAAAATGTATCGGGACTTGAAACAAAGCTATTGGTGGCCAAATATGAAGAAGAAGATCACAGAATATGTATCCATTTAGATTGTGGAAGAGTTTGCAGGAAGCTATGGGAACAGAACTAAGGTTCAGCACTGCATTCCACCCACAGACAGATGGGCAGTCAGAACGAACAATACAGACTTTGGAAGATATGCTTCGCATGTGTGCTTTGGATTTTCAGGGGAGTTGGGAAGATTACCTGCCACTTGCAGAATTTGCCTATAATAATAGCTTCCACTCCAGCATCGGTATGGCACCATACGAGGCTTTGTATGGTAGAAAGTGTAGATCGCCTATTTGTTGGACAGAAGTTGGAGATAGAGCTTTAGTTGGGCCCGAGATTGTGCAAGACACTTTTAAAAAGATTAAAATCATCCAACAAAGGCTCAAGACAACACAGAGCCGGCAAAAGAATTATGCGGATGTACGAAGAAGGCCTCTTGAGTATGAGGTTCGCGATCATGTATTTATCCGTGTAATTCCGATGAAGGGCCAGTCGAGATTTGGTAAGAAAGGTAAATTGTTACCTCGTTACATTGGGCCATTTCAAATTCTGGAAAGACCTGATCCAGTTGCTTACAGAGTTGCTTTGCCACCGAGATTTGAACAAATGCACAATGTGTTCCATGTATCAATGTTGAGGGGTTATCTCTGAGATCCATTCCATGTGATAGACTACCACCGGATAGCACTTGATAAAAATATGGAATACAAAGAATGGCCAAAACGGATCATTGACCGGCAAGTGAAACAATTGAGAAAAAAGTCTATCCCAGTGGTGAAGGTAGAATGGAAAGAACACTATGGGAAGGACGCTACATGGGAAAAGGAGGATGGGATGCTACTACGCTATCCACACTTATTTTCGGACGGAGGTAAAATAAGTTTGGAGGACAAAACTTCCTAAAAGGGGAAAGAATGTGATAACCCTGTTCTGTGTTATGTTAATTAACCTTAATTATGGTTGTGATTATGTGCTTAATATTATTTTAGGTGCTAATTATGTGATTAATTATGTTTTTGAATCTATATCTGTTCACCGTAGACAAATCTGTTTGATTTTCTGTTATAAAATTTAAATCGAAAGCCGTAGAGGCGACAAAAACTGAAATTGGCCGTATTTTTGTAATTAGCATGATTTTTAGAGCCTATGGTGAGATTTAATTAAAAATTGATTTGGATCAAAATAATAAGATTAAATCGATTAAATTAAGTACAATTGGTTAGTCTTAATTGAGTTTGATGAGTTTAAACTAATCACCTAGTATATATATATATGGGTTAAACACACTTAAGCTCATATTTTGAGCTCAAAGATCTGGAAATACACTCCAAAGAGAGAGAGAGTGAGCCGATTATAGAGAGATAGTTCAATTTGAAGATTTTAGCTTAAAGCTCGGAGAATTGAAGAGCTAGACTCTAGAACTAGCTAGAATTGGGAAGATTAGAGCTTCTAGGTAAGTAATTAACTCTTAATTCATGAGTTAGAGTTTGTAATTATGTGAATTCAATATATATATGAAGTTAAATAGATGAATTAAGCTAAGTTTAGTGAATTTGAGATCACTAGATGCATGCATGTAAGAATTGGCCATAATTTTGCATATTTGAATGTGAAGCATGTTGATCATGATGTATTGAGGGTTGTTTGATACATGCATGTAAGAATTTTCATGTATTGAAGCTTAATTTGAAGCCTTGAAACTTGTCTATGCAAGATACAAAACACAGACTGTATATATATAAAGTTTACGGTTTCAAATTTGTTGAGTTCATGGAATTTTGAACTAAGGGCCGAAATTAACTTCGAATATATGTAATTGGGAATATTCTTGCATATTTGAGTGAGTTTATCTTGAAATTGGACCTTTGGAATGCGTTTTGAGCATCAAACACAATTTTGAAAATTCTGGAATTCGATCTGTCCGCTCGAGCGAAGAAAGTCTCGCTCAAGCGTAAAAATCAAGCTCCATAAGTTTTACAAAGAATTGCATGGTAGCTCGAGCAGCAAACCTTGCGCTCAAGTGAACCCTATTTTGCAAGACTCATTGCTCGAGCGACAGAAATCTTGCTTGAGCGTAAAAATCATAACCAGCACTTTTACAGAGTTTTACAGACTGCTCGCGCCACCAAAGTTGCGCTCGAGCGGAGTGCCCTGTTTCAGAAAGTTTGAAAAGTCACTTCATGTTCTGTTTTCCATTCTCTTTCATTTCTAAGCACTCTTAGACATGCATTGAGCATTGTAAATGAACTAAAGGATTAAGAAAGAGGCCTAAGATAAATAAACAAGTTAAGAACGGATTGAATAGCTTGTGACCCAATGTGTTATGGAATGTGTAGGGTCAAGCGCAAGGGCAAATCCATCGACGGAACATTGTGAGTAATATCTTAGTAAAGATATTTTCCAAGTATGTTATTTTTCAAATGTTACTTCTGTATAAGCTTTATAGATTTGTTGATTTGCATTATGAATGAGTATTCTATATGCCTAATTTTTGTATAAGGCTTTTGTGAAGAACATGATATGGGTCCAAGGCCGTTTGAATATGAATATTTTGATGGGCCAAAGGCCGTTTGAACATCGCGATGGGCCAAAGGCCATTTGAATGTGAATGTAATGGGCCATAGGTCGTTTGAATAAAAAGGTGAGCATGATCATGAATATGAAATGCACATAAATATGAGTATGGAAAATAATGGGCCCGCGGCCGTTTGATACGTTTGAAATGATAGAATTGGGTTCGAGGCCGTTTGATGAATTTGACAAAGTTATGCAATGGGCTCGAGGCCGTTTGGTATGTTTGATAAGGACCTAAAATGGGCCCGAGGTTGTTTGACATGTATAATAAAAACACAGAATGGGCCTCGGGCCATTTGCATATGGAATTTATGGGTTCGATGTACTTAATATGAATCTCATTCATATAACTCCTTTACTTTGTTATTATTCACTGGGCTTTTGCTCACTCTTATTTATATGTATGCAGGTGAGCAAAGAGATGTCCAACCCCAGCCTCAGTGAAGAATGTGAGAGAAATCCAAGTTTTGTCGAGTCAGCCCAAATGTCTCACGCACGAGACTTTGTTTTTGTTCTTTTGTTTTACCCTTTTGCTACCTTGGTGGTTTCGTTGGATCACCTATGTATATAAACTTTTGGTTTGGCTGACTATGTGTTTGAATGATATTGGATACACAAGATGTTAATTTTGGTCATGGCATGAGTTAGTATCAATATATGGGAAATGTTTTTGACGTGCCATGTAAGCACAGTTCATTGGACAAAGTTTTTAAGTCTGCTTCCGTTTTTGTCACGACCCGAACCCGCCCCTATGGGTTTAGGCCATAACCGGCCAATATTCATGAGATTACCTACGGCCTCAGACCAGATAAGACAAAACTCATCAGAGTAAAAGGGGCCAAACGGACGCAGATTTAAAACTTTATCCATAGAGCCGTGCTTATATGCACATCATAACATTCCATTCATACACATGTTAATAACTCACAACAGCAAGTATGGCAACATAAAGTTCTGTACAGACAGGATCATTCACATCTAGGTCAGCCAATCAAAACTATGTACAAACGTAAACCAAAGTCTTCGCCAACATGACAAAATAACGTAATAACAAAAGGCGAAGACGTGTCTCATGCGTGAGATGCAAGGTTGACTCTTCAAAACTCTGGTTGTTCCACACAAACTTCACTGAGGCTGGGTTAGGACCTCTCTTGGCTCACCTACAAACACATGAATGAGCATGAGCGAAAGCCCAGTGAATAATATCAAATAAAGGAGATACATTGGAACAATATACATCGGACGGCCTTAGGCCCAATTCATATTGCTATCTAGTATATAAATAGATATAGATCGAGTGACTACGGTTCCAAACACATCGGACGGCCTCGGGCCTAATTCACTCATGTCAAACTGGCCTTTGGCCCATTTGTCTTTTATTCATGTCAGACTGGCCTCTGGCCCATTCATTCTTTCATTTAGATCATATTGGCCTCTGGCCTATTCATTCTATCATTCAGATCATACTGGCCTCTGGCCCATTCATTCTATCATTCAGATCATACTGACCTCTGGCCCATTCATTCTATCATTCAGATCGTACTGGCCTCTGGCCCATTTATTCATTCATGTCGGACTGGACATCGGCCCATTCATTTATTCATGTCAAACTGGCCTTTGGCCCATTTGTTTATTTATGTCAAACTGGCCTTTGGCCCATTCATTCGTTTTAACGAACTCATAAGACTTACATAAGAGTAAGCAATTAGACAAACAACGTAATTCAGATATCTTTATTAAGATATTACTCACAGTGATTGGCTGGTTGATTTTCCCTGGAGCTTGACCCTACACATCACATAACACATATGGGTCACAAATGGTTCAATCTATTCCTTAATTCACATATTCCTCTTTAGGCTTCATTCTTATCTCTTTAACTCAATTACAATGCTCAATGTATGCCTAAGAGTACTTAGAAGTGAAAGAGAACAGAAAACGAAACACATAATGCCTTTTTAAAATTTTCAAAAACAGGGTCCCCGCTTGAGCGTGGACTTCCCCGCATGCATCAAATTTATGCTCGAGCGTGAAGTCGGGCGCCCGAGCTGAAGGTCTGTCTACATAGCTCCCAGCTCGAGCGGGCACCTTGTTTGCAAAAATATACTGGGAGCACGAATTCCACGCTCTAGCGGAGTTTCTCACGCTCGAGATCAAATTTTCTGGAAAATCCAGAACATGTTCTTGAGCTTCAACTTGATATTTAAAGGCTCTAAATGCATGATTTTGGCTCAAACTTCACATATACATATACTAACATGGTATAAACACCAAATTACAACATTATGAAGCTCAATTCCAAGAATTACTTACATGCATGACTCAAATTAACCCAAACTCATCACCAACACATTAAATTCAAACATTCAACACTCACACCTCCATGATTTGCACATGCATGTGGGAGATACCCATTATTCTCAACTTAGTTGGTGAAGAGATGATTAAATACATGGACTTTAATCAAAATTCAACATGAGTTGTGTAATTCAAGCTCAAATATGCAAACTCAAAGCAATTTCTTACATGCATGCACACATTGGCTTCCAATTCAAAAAAACCAACTTAACTCATGTTCTTTATCATCATTCAACTTGGAATCTACAAATTACAAACTAAAATTTATGAGCCAAGGGTTGATTACTCACCTAGGAGCCTCAAACACCCAAGCTCTAGCCAATTCTTGAGCTTAATCTTCAAGATTTCAAGCCTCAATGATCAAACTCCAATTATTCCCTCTCTCTCTCTCTCTCTCTCTCCCTCTTTTCTTGAGTTAGAATCAGCCAAATAGAATGCTAAAGAGGAGATTTGAGTATAGTACCCCACTTATATAATTTCCCTCAATTATACTTATTAATATTAAATAATTTGAGCACTACACCATTAAATTAATCTAATTAATTTGATCCGAATCAATTTTTAATTAAATTTCACC
>NW_021028542.1:258861-268946 GCF_004153795.1 Camellia sinensis
TTTCTTTCCAAACCTGGCTTGGCCTTTCATTGGAGACACACGGATGAACACATGGTCACCAACCTCATACTCAAGAGGTCTTCTCTGAACATCTGCATAATTCTTTTGTCAGTCCTGAGCTATTTTGAGCCTTTGCGGAATAGTTTTGATCTTTTCAGAAGTGTCTTGCACAATTTCAGGCCCTAATAAAGCTCTATCCCCGACTTTTGTCCAACAAATTGGTGATCTACACCTTCTACCATACAAAGCCTCGTATGGTGCCATACCGATGCTGGAGTGGAAGCTGTTATTGTATGCAAACTCTGCAAGTGGCAAATAATCCTCCAACTCCCCTGAAAATCCAAGGCACACATCCAAAGCATATATTCCAAAGTCTATATTGTCCGTTCTGATTGCCCATCTGTCTGTGGGTGGAATGCAGTACTAAATCTCAGTTCTGTCCCTATAGCTTCCCGCAAACTTTTCCACAATCTTGATACAAATTTCGGATCTCTATCCGACACAATAGATACCGAAACTCCGTGTAAACGGACAATCTCATCAACATATATAGTAGCCAATCTATAAGCATTAAATGTAGTTTTGACAAGACAAAAATGTGCAGATTTGGTTAGTCTATCAACTACAGCCCAAATAGAATCCATACCCCGAGAAGTCCGAGGTAGACCAACAACAAAATCCATAGTCACATATTCCCACTTCCATTCAGGAATAGGGAGAGGTTGAAGTAGACCGCCCGGTTTCTGGTGTTCAGCTTTAACTTGCTGACATTGAAGACATTTGGACACATATTCTACAATTTCTTTCTTCATTTTAGGCCACCAATAGCTTTGTTCCAAGTCTCGATACATTTTATTATTGCCCGGATGCATAGTAAACACTAATTTATGGGCTTCATCTAAAACCCTCTTCTTTAGTTCCGGAATATCTGGAATACACATTCGGTTCCAAAGTCTCAACACTTCACCTTCCAGGCTGAACCCTGCTTTCGGACTTGTCTCAAATTCATCAATCACCTTCCTAAGGAATTCATCCTCTTTTTGTTTCTGTTTAACTTCTTCAATGATTGCCGGTTCGGCTGGAATAACGGCTATCAATCCGCCCTGTTCACACAGCATCACTTCAATTTCAGACTCTTCAAAATCATGTAAGATCTCTTTTTGTTCAGTAAGCAAACAAGCCATACTCCCCGTTGATTTCCTACTCAGGGCATCAGCAACTGTATTAGCTTTCCCGGGGTGATACTAAATCTCAAGATCATAGTCTTTTATCAGTTCGAGCCATCTCCTCTGTTGCATATTCAACTCCTTCTGTGTAAAAAAGTATTTCAGACTTTTGTGATCCATGTAGACTTCACATTTTGCCCCATACAAATAATGCCGCCAGATTTTTAAAGCAAAAACAACTGCGGCCAACTCTAAGTCATATGTTGGGTAGTTTTTCTCATGTGGCCTCAACTGTCGGGAGGCGTAAGCAATAACCCTTCCGTTCTGCATTAACACACAATCCCAACCCCAACCCTTATAAGATGCATCATTGAAAATCACAAAATTTTCCGTACCTGATGGCAGTGTCAAAATTGGCGCAGTGGTCAATCTTGTTTTCAATTCATGAAAGGCAGATTCCCTTTCGTCATTCCATTCAAATGATTGTCCCTTGTGTGTCAACTGGGTAAGAGGCACAGCTATTTTTGAGAAATCCTTCACAAATCTCCTGTAGTACCCAGCTAAGCCCATGAAACGTGGACTTCTGTCACATTAGTCGGTGTAGGCCAATTCACAATTGCTTCTATTTTCTGTGGGTCCACTGAAATTCCTTCCTTGTTGATGACATGCCCTAAGAAAACAACTTCATCCAACCAAAACTCACATTTCTTTAGTTTAGCAAATAATTTCCTTTCCCGAAGTATTTGTAGGACAGTTCTCAAATGATGTTCATGTTCAAGTCTATCTTTAGAGTATATCAAAATGTCATCAATAAAGACCACAACAAATTCGTCAAGGTAGGTTTTAAAAATTCGGTTCATCAAGTCCATAAATGCTGCAGGAGCATTAGTCACTCCAAATGGCATAACAAGAAATTCAAAATGACCATACCTCGTTCTAAACGTTGTTTTCTCAACATCCTCTACTTTTACTTTCAGCTGGTGATATCTAGATCTCAAATCAATTTTAGAAAATACTTGTGAACCCTGCAACTGGTCAAACAGGTCATCAATACGGGGTAAGGGATATTTATTCTTTATTGTTACCTTGTTCAATTTTCGGTAATCGATACACAAGCGCAAGGTTCCATCATTCTTTTTCACAAACAACACTGGTGCACTCCAAGGCGAAGTGCTAAGTCGGATAAACCCCCTGTCCAGCAGGTCTTGTAACTGTTCTTTCAATTCTTTCATTTCAGCAGTAGCCACCCTGTAGGGAGTTTTAGAAATAGACTGGGTGCTTGATACAATTTCAATAGTAAATTCTATCTCCCTGTCCACTAATTCCCCTGGTAATTCATTTGGGAACACATCTGGAAATTCTCTAACAACAGGGATACTATTCAATTCAGCATTTACAGATTGTTCAGACAACATATAGCACAAATAACCCTGGCACCATTTCCTGATCAATTTACATGCCTTCATTGCAGATATTAAATAAGGTGGAGGCACTACCCCGTTACCCACAAATACAATTTCTTCCTGTTCTGGTGGTCTAAACACAACCCACTTTGTCACACAGTCAATGGTGGCACAATATTTAGTTAACCAGTCCATGCCCAGAATTACATCAAAATGTCTAAAGTTCAAGGGTAACAAGTCCACATACAAAATAGCATTCCCAATTCGCATGTCACAAAAACGATATACAGATTCACACAATACAGATTCCCCAGATGGAGCAGACACACATAGTATATATGGCAATAATTCTAGAGGTCTACTCAGTCTAGATGCAAATGCACATGTCACAAAAGAGTGTGTCGATCCAGAGTCAATTAACACAAAGGCATCCTGATTACATGTAGAAATAGTACCTGAGACAACTGCGTTGGCATTCCTTGTATCACCCGGAACAAGCGCAAAAACTCTTTCTTGCCTCACAGTATCCCCGGTGGTAGTAGATCTCATAGTATTTCCCAGCTTCGGGATTGATGCAATTGAGCTAGCAGCTAGTTTCCCACTGTTCTGATTACAATCTCTGGCCATGTGCCTTTGCTTACCACACTTAAAACAAGCCCCTGATACACGGTAACAAACCCCCACGGTGCCTTTTGCTACAAATATTGCACATGGGAGATGTGTCTCGGGAAGAATCAGTAGTACTCGAGGAGCCCGTATTCTGCTTCTTCAAAAAAAAATTTCTTCGAACAGAAGCCTTGTCTCTTATTACCTTTCCAGTCTGTTGTTGACTTAGCTTGTCTAGCTATGTTAGCTTCTGATATTATGGCCTTGTCTAGCACCCCGATGTAGGTTTCTAGCTTCAAGACATTCACCCTTTCTAGAATGTCGCTTCGAAGCCCACCTTCAAAACGCCTCGCCTTCTTATAATCAGTGTCAATCACATGTGGTGCAAACCTGGCCAATTTAGTGAATTTGGCCTCATACTCAGCTACAGTCATACTGTCTTGCTTTAGTTCCATGAACTCTGACACTTTCCTGTCCCGAACACATTGTGGGAAGTACTTGTCATAGAAAATTTCCAGAAATTTCACCCAGTCAACGTCTTTATAATTTTCTCGCATTAGCATCCACCATCTCCTTGTTTCATCCTCTAGCATAAAAGTGGCTAGAAGCACTTTCTGTGTCTCTGAACACGGGAACACTTCAAACAGTTTCTCAATGCTGAGAACCCATGCTTCGGCTTTCAATGGATCTAATCCACCATGGAACTGTGGTGGTTTCATTTTCTTGAATTCTTTGGTGAGTGCTATTCTTTGGTCATCATTCTGATTATCTGGCACAGGTGGTGCCGGAGGTGGAGGTGGAGGATGTGGCAGCTGCCACTGTTGTTACCACTCTTGTTGTTGCCTTAATGTTTCTGCCATTTCCTGAATTAGTCTTTCCATTCTATCTATTCTGGCAGTAGAAGACTCTTCTATCTCATCACCTCTTGTTCTCACCATCTGATTAAACTTGCATTATACTTCATACAAAAGATTTGCAAGTATGCATATAACAAAGAGCATACATAATCAACTATTTTACAATGCAAGCAAATCACAGACTTATAGCACATAATTGTTCATATCAAACATGTAAGCGTATTTTAGATGCTTTCAAATTCATACCTATCACATGAATGCATCCTAGATCTTTTCTAGACGCTTACTGCTCCTTTGGACAAGTGTGTGAGTTATTAACTCGTGCTCTGATACCACTCTGTCACGACCCAAACCCGCCCCTATGGGTTTAGGTCATAACTGGCCAGTAATCACGAGATTACCTACGGCCTCAGACCAGATAAGACAAAACTCATCAGAGTAAAAGGGGCCAAACGGAAGCAGATTTAAAACTTTGTCCATAGAGCCGTGCTTATGTGCACATCATAACATTCCATTCATACACATGTTAATAACTCACAACAGAAAGTATAGCAACATAAAGTTCTGTACAGATAGGATCATTCATATCTAGGTCAACCAATCAAAACTATGTACAAACGTAAACCAAAGTCTTCGACAACATGACAAAATAACGTAATAACAAAAGGCGAAGACGTGTCTCGTGCGTGAGACGCAAGGCTGACTCTTCAAAACTCTGGTTGTTCCACATAAACTTCACTAAGGCTGGGTTAGGACCTCTCTTGGCTCACCGACAAACACATGAATGAGCGTGAGTGAAAGCCCAGTGAATAATATCAAATAAAGGAGATACATTGGAACAATATACATCGGACGGCCTTAGGCCCAATTCATATTGCTATCTAGTATATAAATAGATATAGATTGAGTGACTACGGTTCCAAACACATCGGACGGCCTCGGGCCCAATCTATTCATGTCAGACTGGCCTCTGGCCCATTCATTCTTTCATTTGGATCATACTGGCCTGTAGCCTATTCATTCTATTATTCAGATCATACTGGCCTCTGGCCCATTCATTCTATCATTCAGATCATACTGACCTCTGGCCCATTCATTCTATCATTCAGATCGTACTGGCCTCTGGCCCATTTATTCATTCATGTCGGACTGGCCTTCGGCCCATTCATTTATGCATGTCAAACTGGCCTTTGGCCCATTCGTTCATTTATGTCAAACTGGCCTTTGGCCCATTCATTCGTTTTAACGAACTCATAAGACTTACATAAGAGTAAGCAATTGGACAAACAATGTAATTTAGATATCTTTATTAAGATATTAGTCACAGTGATCGGTTGGTTAATTTGCCCTGGAGCTTGACCCTACACATCACATAACACATATGGGTCACAAATGGTTCAATCTGTTCCTTAATTCATATATTCCTCTTTAGGCTTCATTCTTATCTCTTTAATTCAATTACAATGCTCAATGTATGCCTAAGAGTACTTAGAAGTGAAAGAGAACAGAAAACGAAACACAGAATGCCTTTTTAAAATTTTCAGAAACAGGGTCCCCGCTCGAGCATGGACTTCCCCGCTCGAGCGACCCATGGGGTCTGCAAAAGTACTGGATGCATCAAATTTACGCTCGAGTGTGAAGTTGGGCGCCTGAGCTGAAGGTTTGTCTACATAGCTCCCCGCTCGAGCATGAACTTCCCCGCTTGAGCGGACACCTTGTCTGCAAAAATATACTGGGAGCACGAATTCCACGCTCGAGCAGAGGTTCTCATGCTCGAGCGGACATCAAATTTTCTAGAAAATCCAGAACATGTTCTTGAGCTTCAACTTGATATTCAAAGGCTCTAAATGCACGATTTTGGCTCAAACTTCACATATACATATACTAACATGGTATAAACACCAAATTACAACATTATGAAGCTCAATTCCAAGAATTACTTACATGCATGACTCAAATTAACCCAAACTCATCACCAACACATTAAATTCAAACATTCAACACTCACACCTCCATGATTTGCACATGCATGTGGGAGATACCCATTATTCTCAACTTAGTTTTTGAAGAGATGATTAAATACATGGACTTTAATCAAAATTCAACATGAGTCGTGTAATTCAAGCTCAAATATGCAAACTCAAAGCAATTTCTTACATGCATGCACACATTGGCTTCCAATTCAAAAAAACCAACTTAACTCATGTTCTTTATCATCATTCAACTTGGAATCTACAAATTACAAACTAAAATTTATGAGCCAAGGGTTGATTACTCACCTAGGAGCCTCAAACACCCAAGCTCTAGCCAATTCTTGAGCTTAATCTTCAAGATTTCAAGCCTCAATGATCAAACTCCAATTATTCCCTCTCTCTCTCTCTAGCCGGCCCTCCCTCTTTTCTTGAGTTAGAATCAGCCAAATAGAATGCTAAAGAGGAGATTTGAGTATAGTACCCCACTTAAATAATTTCCCTCAATTATACTTATTAATATTAAATAATTTGAGCACTATACCATTAAATTAATCTAATTAATTTGATCCGAATCAATTTTCAATTAAATTTCACCGTAGGCTCTAAAAGTTACGCCAATCGTAATGGCGCAATCAATTTCGGTTTCTGTGGCCGATAAGGCGTTCAATTTAATTTCCAAAGCAGATAATCAAACAGATATTCCTACGGTGAACGGATAGAAATTCAAAAGCACATATTTTTACATAATGGCACACAAAATCATATCAAACACATAATCACATTCATAATAAGGACCAATTAGCATGATAAGGAACAGGGTTATCACAGTTTTGGCCCCTTTATTACTAATAAGATACGTTTAATCTTGTTTGAGGCTGTAGGTAATCTCATGATTACTGGCCGGTTATGATCTTAACCTATAGGGGCGGGTTCGGGTCATGACATCTAGATTAGCCATTTTAGGAGTAGATTAAACTAGTAGCTTTTCCAAACCCCCATTTCTCTTCTTTCTTTCGATTGTTGTATTTATTCACTTTTTTGTTCTTGTAACTAGTAACTAGTGACAAGTGACAATTATTCGAATTAATACATATTCTATTCGGTTCCTTTTCTTATTTACTTAATTACCTCCAGGGAAGTCCTTAATCTGTTTAAGGCATAGGACTCAACCACAAAGTCTGATCTTTTTGTGTTTATTTAAAATCTATTTAATTTTGTCGATCAATCATTGTCGATTGGGCCTAAACCACATTTTAGCTAACATAAATTGGCACGCCTGGTGGGACCATTCTAACTTGGAGTAATGGTGAAGAAGAAAACTAAAAAAACTAAGACTTACTGACGCCAGCAAGAAAATTGCTGATGCATCAGGCCTTCTTGGGTATCCAAGTAAGAGGCCTGCTGAAGAAACAGGTACCCCTACTGGCTTTCCTGAGTTCAGGGAAGACATGGACGTCATTGCGGATAGCCAATCAATGGCAACCAGATATGGAGTAGGACTGAAAGATGGTCAAGACACAACCAATGGAGGCCATCACCATGGCCTGGTAGTTGAACAGATAGGGGAAATGATGCCCAGCTTGGCTACACGTTCGAGATGAGACCAAAACACCTCACGGAAAGTATAAGGGCTAAGCTCAGAATGCTTGGGGGGTTCAGCCTTGCCCCTAGTCCTCCACCACCAGCCAAAGTGGAAGCACAAGCGACTAAGGTACAATTTCAAACTCCTAAGGCAAGTAGGATTCACTAGAGTAGTGCCTCTTTTTTATAGGCCTCCAATTCTCCAAGAGGAGCAAGAGAGGTTTCAAATGAACCCTAATCAAACATATAAGGAAACTAAAATTAACATTAATTATGGAGGGCAATCTGGTCCCTCTAGGTCTGCCGCTCGAAGAGAAGCCTTGGAAGGGAAGGCACATTATAACCCAACCTTCGAAATGAATAATAGACCAAAGCAAGGGGGCAGAGTTGGCCCTTGGAACAGGAAGAACCAATGCACGACATAGTCAGACCTATGCCAAGGGGGCAGTTGAGAACCCCTGAGTATGAGAAACCTGTTTTCGACAAACCAAGAATAGGGCAGTATAACTTTGCTGACTAGAGGCCTATGTGAGGGGGGCAATTTAGAGCCCCTAGATATGAGGAACCTGCCGTCGATAGACCAGGACTAGGACAATACAACTTTGCTGACCAAAGGTTTAAACAACCAAACTATGATAACCCAAGACCAAGGGTCAACCAAAGACCTAGGTAGCAGGTATACCAAGAACAAGGTTTTAGAAATCACGAGCCACAATGAGGACCTAGACCACCCCCTCGACATTTTGAGGAAGAAGGTGTTGGTTTGTACCCACCTTGACAGCAGCACTTCCAGCTATATGAGGGAATTGTTGCACTAAACTTTTCAGCCACAAATAAAATGAAGGGATGGGGTATGGCACCTATCATGAGGAGCCAAATTTCGAACCGACCCAGATCAATAGACATCAAATTATGGAACCAATTCAAGAAATGTATGGCCCACAGGCATCAGTAGGCCTAACAGGCCAATGATCAGAAAGCCATACCCTTATTGGGTAAATGAAACCCCTCTTCCCAGAAACTTTAAAATGCCTGAATTCTCCTTATTCACAGGAGAAGAAAGACAATCGACCATAGAACAAATAGGAAGGTTTACCATGCAATGTAAAGAGGCTAATTCATATAACCTGAAGCTGAGGCTCTTTCCACACTCATTATCAAAAGTGGTCTTCACATGGTTCATTAACCTGCTAGAAAACTTAGTACCCACATGTCAGGACATAGTAGGCAAGTTCCATGCACAATTTTACAGGACTGAGCTAGACATTAGTATGGTGATTTAGCCAATTTTAGGCAAAAGTAGGGGGAGTCTACAGAACAATACATCGACAGGTTCAAAAAGGCTAGAAATAGGTGCCACGTCTATGTGCCTGAAATAGAGGTGATAAAGCTGGCCCAGAATGGCCTTGACTTCGAGTTAAGAAAGAAGTTTGAAGGAATGGAATTTAGAGATTTGTTTGAACTTTCATCTAGGACAACTAGTTATGAGTCCATCCTTAGGGAAGAGCATCAAAGGAGGGCTACTGCCTTAGGAACATATTACCAGAACATAGAGTTGGAAACATAAATAGACATATATATTGCTCAAATAATTGGCAAGACACCAATAACTAGTGAAGCCTTGAAAAAGGCAAAAAAACCAATAAACGTGCCTTTTATTTAGCTAGCTAGGAAGAATGTGCCAATAATCCATCGACAGTACTCCTTTGATTTATCAAAGGCAGATGCTTTGTTCAATGAGTTATTAGCTTGAAATTTTTTAACATTATCCCCAGGCCATAGCACCCCAAAAGAAAAAGATAGGATTGGCAAAGAGTACTGTAAATGGCATAATTCATTCAGGCATTCAACTAATAATTGTGTAACTTTTCGCAACTGTGTGCAGGACTTGATTCAAAAAGGGATGCTGAAATATGCTAAGAATGACAAAGGGGTTATGGCTGTCGATGGGAATCCTTTTCCAGAGGTGGTGGACTTAAACACGGTGTCTACCAGTCTGAGCGATCAAACCAGGAACCCAAGAGTGCTACTGAGTGAGTTGGAGAGAAGGAACTTCTGGCTGAAGGAAAAAAACCAATGGTCCATCAGGACCACTTTGTATGTTTCAGGTGTGGGACTGAGAGAGAAAGCACAGGCTATTGTGGCCAACAAAGTACAGAAGCAAATAAAGGATTGTGGCCCAAGATGACTTGCAAATTTTCAATGGTACAACATTGCTGTATGATGGGGTAGACCCAGGAGTTTATACAACCGAGATAGCGGATTATGGAGAGCAAGATGGGCCCTTCCTTTATCAAGGGATGCCAATGAATCCTTGCGTGGAAGGGGCTAGTGCAGTCAACGCATATTTGAGGCAGCACAAACAACAGAAGCAGAATAGCCAACCAAGAAGTTTTAGGGCTCAGAGGTCCTACAATCAAAAGGCTAGGACATATTCACATGGCCTGAAAAAAAGGGTCAAAGGAAGGCATGGTTGCCAGGCCATACAATGGCCCAATA
>NW_021028542.1:282372-304436 GCF_004153795.1 Camellia sinensis
GAAAAAAGCCAATGGTCCATCAGGACCACTTTGTATGTTTCAGGTGTGGGACTGAGAGAGAAAGCACAGGCTATTGTGGCCAACAAAGTACAGAAGCAAATAAAGGATTGTGGCCCAAGATGACTTGCAAATTTTCAATGGTACAACATTGCTGTATGATGGGGTAGACCCAGGAGTTTATACAACTAAGACAACGGATTATGGGGAGCAAGATGGACCCTTCCTTTACCAAGAGATGCCAATGAATCCTTGCTTGGAAGGGGCTATTGCAGCCAAAGAATATTTCAGGCAGCACTAATAGCAAAAGTAGAATTGCCAACCAAGAAGTTTTAGGGCTCAGACGTCTTACAATCAAAAAAAGGTCAGACGAAGGCATGGTTGCCAGGCCATACAATGGCCCAATAGAACACAGGCCAAATAGGGAGTCAAGGCTGGCGCAACCCAGAATGATTAGGCCCCCTGTGCCACCGCATTTTGGTTGGCAAGGGGTAATGCATCCAAAGTTTCCCAAGGGAGGTTGGAGACCTATGGTTGAAACCAGAACACAAAAAAGAAGGGAACAGAGGAAGTTCCATGCAATGATGTCCTAATTGGAGAACCAGGACTTGAAACCACCAAGGGCACAGAACCTAACTTGGTCCAAAGAAAAAAGGGATAATGAAACCTATGCACCAAAAAATGCAGTAGTATTAACACCAGGGAATGACACTAAGGAGGTTCCCAAACCGTCGATGGCAAGTGAGGAACCCATACCCATCACAGAGGAGGAGTTGCTTAGACAGAGAATTAGAGAATTAGAGAAGGAATTACAAGTTGACGATGAAGCCATGAAGGGTAGCCAAGAGGTGGCCCCAGTGGTCAAGATGACAGGGCATGTCGACATGGAAAATGACGAGGTTAAGTTAGAGAGTCCTGGGGATTTTGGAGATAAAATAGCCATCCAATTTGGCAGTTTCAACTCACGGATTATAATGTGATGATGGCTATTCCCAAGAGTTTTCAAGCTAGACCAGACCAGACCAGACCAACCAACACACTTCGTGATGTGAAAGACTTCACAGAAGCAGTGGCCCAAATAGCATAAACTAAGGCCAAAACAACAAGGTCAATCGAAGTAGTCAAGTCTGTCAATGGAGACCAAGTAGTGATGCAAAAGCCTGGAGAGGAATTGATTAACCATCTGAAACCTCTATATGTGCAACTACACCTTGATGGAGTGCCCGTTGATAGGGTTTTGGTCGATAATGAGGCCATCGTTAACATCCTTCCTCCTAAAACTCAAAGGATGTTAGGAAAAATAGTGGATGATTTGATACCTACCGACATCTCAATTAGTAACTTTGCAGGAGGCTTGTTCGAGGACAAAGGAGTAATAGTCTTGAAATTAGAAATTGGAGCAAGGGCCATGGGCATAACTTTCTTCATGGTCAATTCCACCTCTAACTATAATCTGTTGCTAGGAAGAGACTGGATCCATCTGAATGTAGAGATTTGTTTGAACTTTCATCTAGGGCAACTAGTTATGAGTCCATCCTTAGGGAAGAGCAGCAAAGGAGGGCTACTGCCTTAGGAACATATTACCAGAACATAGAGCTGGAAACATAAATAGACATATATATTGCTCAAATAATTGGCAAGACACCAATAACTAGTGAAGCCTTGAAAAAGGCAAAAAAAACCAATAAACATGCCTTTTATTTAGCTAGCTAGGAAGAATGTGCCAATAATCCATCGACAGTACTCCTTTGATTTATCAAAGGCAGATGCTTTGTTCAATGAGTTATTAGCTTGAATTTTTTTAACATTATCCCCAGGCTATAGCACCCCAAAAGAAAAAGATAGGATTGGCAAAGAGTACTGTAAATGGCATAATTCATTCAGGCATTCAACTAATAATTGTGTAACTTTTCGCAACTGTGTGCAGGACTTGATTCAAAAAGGGATGCTGAAATATGCTAAGAATGACAAAGGGGTTATGGTTGTCGATGGGAATCCTTTTCCAGAGGTGGTGGACTTAAACACGGTGTCTACCAGTCTGAGCGATCAAACCAGGAACCCAAGAGTGCTACTGAGTGAGTTGGAGAGAAGGAACTTCTGGCTGAAGGAAAAAAGCCAATGGTCCATCAGGACCACTTTGTATGTTTCAGGTGTGGAACTGAGAGAGAAAGCACAGGCTATTGTGGCCAACAAAGTACAGAAGCAAATAAAGGATTGTGGCCCAAGATGACTTGCAAATTTTCAATGGTACAGCATTGCTGTATGATGGGGTAGACCCAGGAGTTTATACAACTAAGACAACGGATTATGGGAGGAACTTCTGGCTGAAGGAAAAAATCCAATGGTCCATCAGGACCACTTTGTATGTTTCAGGTGTGGGACTGAGAGAGAAAGCACAGGCTATTGTGGCCAACAAAGTACAGAAGCAAATAAAGGATTGTGGCCCAAGATGACTTGCAAATTTTCAATGGTACAGCATTGCTGTATGATGGGGTAGACCCAGGAGTTTATACAACTAAGACAACGGATTATGGGGAGCAAGATGGACCCTTCCTTTACCAAGAGATGCCAATGAATCCTTGCTTGGAAGGGGCTATTGCAGCCAAAGCATATTTCAGGCAGCACTAATAGCAAAAGTAGAATTGCCAACCAAGAAGTTTTAGGGCTCAGACGTCTTACAATCAAAAAAAGGTCAGACGAAGGCATGGTTGCCAGGCCATACAATGGCCCAATAGAACACAGGCCAAATAAGGAGTCAAGGCTGGCGCAGCCCAGAATGATCAGGCCCCCTGTGCCACCGCATTTTGGTTGGCAAGGGGTAATGCATCCAAAGTTTCCCAAGGGAGGTTGGAGACTTATGGTTGAAACCAGAACACAAAAAAGAAGGGAACAGAGGAAGTTCTATGCAATGATGTCCTAATTGGAGAACCAGGACTTGAAACCACCAAGGGCACAGAACCTAACTTGGTCCAAAGAAAAAAGGGATAATGAAACCTATGCACCAAAAAATGCAGTAGTATTAACACCAGGGAATGACACCAAGGAGGTTCCCAAACCGTCGATGGCATGTGAGGAACCCATACCCATCACGGAGGAGGAGTTGCTCAGACAGAGAATTACAGAATTAGAGAAGGAATTACAAGTTGACGATGAAGCCATGAAGGGTAGCCAAGAGGTGGCCCCAGTGGTCAAGATGATAGGGCATGTCGACATGGAAAATGACGAGGTTAAGTTAGAGAGTCCTGGGGATTTTGGAGATAAAATAGCCATCCAATTTGGCAGTTTCAACTCACGGATTATAATGTGATGATAGCTATTCCCAAGAGTTTTCAAGCTAGACCAGACCAGACCAGACCAACCAACACACTTTGTGATGTGAAAGACTTCACAGAAGCAGTGGCCCAAATAGCATAAACTAAGGCCAAAACAACAAGGTCAATCGAAGTAGTCAAGTCTGTCAATGGAGACCAAGTAGTGATGCAAAAGCCTGGGGAGGAATTGATTAACCATCTGAAACCTCTATATGTGCAAGTACACCTTGATGGAGTGCCTGTTGATAGGGTTTTGGTCGATAATAAGGCCATCGTTAACATCCTTCCTCCTAAAACTCAAAGGATGTTAGGAAAAACAGTGGATGATTTGATACCTACCGACATCTCAATTAGTAACTTTGCAGGACGCTTGTTCGAGGACAAATGAGTAATAGTCTTGAAATTAGAAATTGGAGCAAGGGCCATGGGCATAACTTTCTTCATGGTCAATTCCACCTCTAACTATAATCTGTTGCTAGGAAGAGACTGGATCCATCTGAATGGGTGTGTTCCACCCTCATTACATCAAGCCCTCATCTTCCTAAACAGTCGAGAAGGGAGCAAGCCACATGATGGCATGGAGGTTTACTGGGCTAATGCTAATCCCTTCATAGTAGATGTTCATAACATTGAGGCAACACTATATGAAGAAAGCTTGGGACCAGTGCAGGTGGTTTCTGAAGAGCTGAAGACACAAAGAAGGGGCATTACTCCTAAAGAGTTTTAAGCCTACATAGACGAAGGATTTCGACAGATTGGCAAAGACTTGGCCAAACCCAGCCTAATGCGAAAGAGGCAGGGTGAACCAATCATTGAATTGGTGGCTGAACAAGATGGTTGAATGATGAATACAGTGGTCGATGAGGAGGAGGACATTAGTACAGTTAGGTCTACTTTCTTTAGATTGCTTTGTTTCTTTTTTGCAAATAAGGTCAGTCCTAGAATTTTACCATGTTCATGGGCTGAATGTGATTGACAATAGCCCTCTTAGTTATAGAGAAGTCCAGTTGGAACATTTGCAAGCAACACTTGCTAAGTTAGATGATCTTAGAGTTGATGTACAGGATCCCTTAGAGGAGTTTAACTTCGGGGATAAAGCCTGTAAGAGGCCCATTTTTGTCAATGCAAAATTATCTAATAAATACAAGGAAAAACTAGTTGGCCTTCTTCCTGATTATATGGATTGTTTTGCATGGAATTATGATGAAATGCCTGGTTTAGATAGATCATTAGTTAAGCATAAGCTCCCAACACAAAGTAATCATATTCTCTATAAGTAGCCTCCAAGAAGAATGACTAATGAGGTGGGGATGTCAGTTAAAGAAGAAATTGAAAGGCTGCTTAAAGCAGGGTTCATAAGGACTGCCAGGTATGTTGAGTGGCTGTCCAATGTGGTTCCAATCATGAAAAAGAATCGCAAATTGAGAGTCTGCATAGACTTCAGGAACTTGAATACTACAACTCCCAAAGATGAGTACCAAATGCCTGTGGCTGATCTGTAGGTTGATCCAACAGCCAAGCATAAAATCTTATCTTTCATGGATGGACATGCTAGGTATAATCAGATATTTATCAGCCCAGAAGACACCCACAAAACAGCTTTCAGGTGTCCTGGGGCTATGGGCACATTTGAGTGGATTGTTATGCCATTTGGCCTAAAAAATGTAGGCGCTACCTATCAGAGAGCCATGAACTTAATCTACCATGATCTAATTGAAAAAAATTTAGAAGTCTATATAGATAATGTGGCCATCAAGTCAAAAAGTTTTGATGAACATTTAGACGACCTTCGACAGACTTTTAAAGGATGAGGTCTTATACGTTGAAAATGAACCCTTTAAGGTGTGCATTTGGGTGCCTATTGAAAATTTTTTAGGCTTCCTGGTTCATCAAAAGGGTATTGAGTTGGACACAAATAAGGCCAAAGCTATACTAACAACACCACTGCTAGCCAACAAAAAGAAATGCAGAGCTTTCTAGGGAAGGTGAATTTCCTGAGGAGGTTCATAGCCAACTTGGCTGGGAAAACTTCGGCTTTTTCACCTTTGGTAAAAGCCAAAGCAGATATAGACTTTACCTGGGGAAAGCCTCAGTAGGAGGCTTTTGATTTAATTAAGAAATACTTAATGAATCTACCAGTCCTAATGCCCCCCATTAAAGGGAAGCCACTAAAGTTATATACTTCAGCATGTGAAGGGTCCATTGGGTGCCTATTAGCTCGGGATAATGAGAATAGCCATGAGCAGGCCATCTATTATCTTTGCAGAAGGTTAAATGATGTAGAAACCAGATATAGTTCAGTAGAAAACTGTGTTTGGCTTTATATTTTGCTGCCATCAAGCTAAGGCATTACATGTTACCTTTGGAAGTATGGGTGGTAACCCAGACTAATGTGATTAAGTACATGCTGTCTATTATGAGGGGGAGAAAAGGTAAGTGGTTGCTGGCTCTGATAGAATATTGCTTCAAATATGTTCCCCAAAAGGTTGTTAAAGGCCAAGCCTTGGCTGATTTTTTAGTTGAGCACCCTAGATCTTTCGTTGATGAAGATTTGTTTGAAGTAAACTATGCAAAAAATACCCCCGGAGGCTAATGTTTGACGGCTCTAAAACAGAAGAATGTGTTGGAGCTGGTGTTGTGTTTGTAGCACCTAGTGGCCAAGTTCATCAGTTTTCATACCAATTAGATGAACAGTCAGAATTACTAGGCATTAAATTTGAGTAATTGGCTTCCGAAATTGATTTATTGGAAATAATGGAAATGTGTTGAGTTAACGGGGTAAATACCTTGGTAAGTTTGGTTAGAGGGTGTAGTTGATTGTAAATTAAGTTAGCTTGAGGTCCACGGTGAAAGTCTGAAACACGCGCAAAGTACGTACCAAGTTCCATCTAATTAGGAGCTCGTAAAGTGATTTTGGTAGTTCTTTGAGAGCCTACTTGCAGACACCAGCCTAGGGCTACCAGTGTCATATTTACCAACCTTATTTTATCAAATGATTAATTGGTGGATTTCGATTCTTGAAACAAGTGCATGGCATGAAAAATTCAAAACGAGAAAATTTAAATTTTGGCACGACATTTGATGTGCATTGGACCTCGTGATAATGTTAAACTTCATACACTTTATTTAGATTATTTATGCTGGTCTTTATACTCATCCATGTGTGAAAACAACTTTTCAGGTGATGATAGTGTGCCTTCACCGAGATGAAAGCATGGAGGATGTTTTTGGAGCATAAGGCTCGGTTCTTCTTTGTTTAACTTTTTGCAAGCTGTAGACACCCCATTTTTGACCGGCACTAAGACTCGAGCGCTTTCTTTCGATGAGTCGATGAGGAAAATAGGAATGTGTTTCTCTTAATGTTCTCAGTAAGAAAGATGAAATTTTCTTTTATTTCCAACCCTAAGCCTGTTTTGGCCAAGTGTTCAAGATTCGCTCAAAACTCTCTTTCGAAAACTTTCTTTCTACGTTTCGTTTCGAATGTTTTCTTTGGAATTTGAGTAAAGAACAGTGTAAAAATAGAAGGAAATGATGATAATTATGTCAAAAAATCCTATTTCGTGCAAATTAGTTAGGCCTTGGCCATTGTTTTGGCCGGCCAGCCAAGAACTTGGTTGGCCGGCTAGTTTTCCCAGAAACAGAGTAGTTTCGGTAGAATTTTTACTAGAAGTGTGTGGAACATGCTATTCTAGATCTTTATTGATACAGTCATGCACAAGATACACACCTCCTCACCCTTCATTATCTTCTTTTGGTCTCCATTGTCAAAAGAGCCTTTCTCTCTTACCCAAAAGGTGGCATCGAAAGTCTTGACCTATGTCACCCCATCACCCTCCGCTCCTACCTTGTTTCCCTCCTCCTTGACTTAGAAATCCTTTCTAATTGCTTATAGAGATATATAGAGATCAGAATCGAAAAAAAAAAAGAAAGAGAGATTTTAATAGAGAGATATAGAGAGACAAAGAGAGAACTTGAAGCTTGGAACCAAAACCATCTCTTCAAAAACACCATTCCAACTAGAATTTCAAAATTGAGAATTGAGAATTGAGAACACACTTCCTAAGCTTGAGAGTAGTTAAAAGGAAGTTTGGAAATCAAATTCTTTCCTTGAAAGGTGAATTTTGCACATTTTTCATTTTCATTTACTTTCTTGCATTTTCTTTCATTTTCTTTCTTATATTGCTTTTTCTTGCTTCAATTTCAAATTATAAAACCTGTTGTAAGTTAACTAGAAGTGGTTAGTTGAGCCACTTGCATATTTCCCGTTTATGTTTTTGGTGTTTGAACAAAATAGAGCACTTTGCCTAGCCTTATTGGCTTGTCGGCCAATTAATTGGCCGACTGACCAACTTTTTGGCTGGCCAGCTCCTCTTTTGCCCGGATGGCCATCCTCTCCTAGACAGAACAGAACAGCTTCCCACTGTCGAGTAGAATAGCCTCCGACGGTCTCTGAGGCCCCTTGAAGCTCCTGTTTATACTCTTTTTTTTTTGTTAATTAGAGAGAGTTTTGAGGATATAAGTTGTTATAATTATTTTTATTCCTCTCCTCCTTTATTCAGATTTGTAATATTCTAAAGTTGTTATAGTGATTCTGATTTTGACTCGACCCATTTGATATTCTGGACTTGGGCTTTATGGTTTCTGAATGTGTCCATGTCTTTTTCCTTTATTCTTACTTGAGTTTGGCTATTGGGTTGTATCAAGCATGTTTGGAACAGGTTGGTTGCTTGGTTTTTAAACTTTTGTTGACCAGGATTGTACTCCTTCGCTCAAGTGGTACTTCTTGTGCTCAAGCGGGCTTTGTGAACTCTCAGTACTTTGCAAGTCTACAAAACTACTAGGAGGATGTATTCTATGCTCGAGCAGTGTTTCTTATGCTCAAGCGGTCATGCGCTCGAGCGCGATGGTCTGTTCTCTGCAAAGCTACTGGAAGTGTGTATTCTGTGCTCAAGCATCACTTCTTGAGCTCGAGCGGTGTACCCTTTTTCATTATGTCTTGGAGCTCGAGCATCACTTCTTGCGCTTGAGTGGAACAACTTATTGCGTGTTTTGAAGCTCAGGCATCAAAACCCTCGCGCTCAAGTAGACGTGCGTATATATCATATACAAGCCACTTTTACATGCATCTTTTCATCTCCTTCTCTCTCTAAAACTTCAAATCTTAGATCTTGAGCTTCGCTCTTTAGAATCAACCTTATTCTACTTTTTCTCACCTAGATCCATGGGTTCTCTACCCAATGCCTTTGTTAAAAAGGTAAGCACTCTAAGCTCCATTTTAGTCCAAACAACATTTGGTTTCGGCGTCTTTGAAGTTCCTCCATTGTTGAATTGGTCTTTCTATGAGTTTTAACTTAGTTACTTTGTTGTGTGTGAAAATTGAAAATGATTTGAAACTTGAATGATGTTGAGCAAACCTAGGGTTTGGGAAGTAAAATCAAATGAGGGGTTTTGTAATGTAAATGCAAAAGGATGATTACGAGAATAGAGATGGGTATGTTAGGAGAAATTTTAGTGATTTTGGTACTTGGGAGGAATTTTGGACGAAAATAGGGTTTGCCATAAAAACTTCTTAAATAATATTTTGCATAAATAATGAAATTGGTATGGAAACATGAATTGGATGGTGGAAGTTGGACATGTATTACCTCTCACCTATGGAAATTCGGATAGTTATTTTGTTTAGAGATTGTATATCTATTTAGAAATATCTGTTTTGGGCTATCGGTGGAGGATAACCATAATTGTTGTAGAAATTGCATAAGGATTAGGTGAATTGAAACCAGTCTCTTATTGTTGTTCATTGAATATGACTATGTTTTAATACATTGTATTGTATGGTGTTTAGGAGGAGAAAATGGAATGTACTCCATGTTTGGAGAAGAAAGGGGATGGACTCTATTGAATTAAGTTAGCCTGCGCGTCCAGGGTGAAGTCTGGAAAACATTGTGTATACATGGGTGTCGATTCCCGCTGACGAATTTCCGTAAAATGGAAAATGGAAGTGTTTGTGTGATTATTATATTGAATTGAGAACCTTTGAGTTGTACCCTCAGTTTGGTTGTTTGTAATAAATGGAAGTAACTCATGAACTGAGATAAAATGAGTTGTGATATAAACTTGGCATGGCATGGTTTGCAAAAGAGTGGTAAATGATTTTGTTACCGACATTGTATATAACACATCATATTTATATCTTTGTTAAGATTCATATATTGTGTTAGATTGTTTCTACTGGGCTTTGGCTCACCCTACTTGGGAAAAACCATTTTCAGGTGCTGGTGATATGCCTCCGCCAAGGACTTAGCTTGGGAGGACTGTGGAGCTGAAGCTCACTTTTGTTCATTTTGTATTTACTTTCTTTTCAAGCCTAGGGCTTTTTGTGTATTGAGCTTCTGACTCATTTGTTGTAACCAAGCAAAGTCTTAGAAAGATGTAAGCCTTTAGGGAATATAAATACACGTTTAGCTTTCATTCTTTATTACTACTTGTAACACATGTTGTAGATTCAGGATGAACTATTTATGAATGTACACTGCATGTGTCACCATTTGTATATTAATTCCAATTAATGAAAGCTTTTTTATTTCACCTATATCACTTTGTATTAGTTGTTTGGAGTTGTATTGTGCAATTAATTTGGGGGCGTTACAGTTGTAACAATTTCTTGCCCCACTTCTTTCTATCCATTTCTTTTATTTTGCTTTTTGTATTTTGTAAATATGCATCTTGTATATGCTTGTCATCATATATACATGCTTTGCATCCATGTTTCATGCTTAAGATCCGGCTAGAATTGCATCCATGAGTTTAATGATTATTATGTGATTTTGTCCGATCTCATGTTTTGAGTTGATTCACATGCCATATATTAGAAGCCAGATCTGTAATTGCATTTACAAGTGAATTGCATTAGGATCTTGTATATAAAAGCATGCATATTTTACTAACTTTGTTTTGTGCCTATTTGTGGGACATCGATAAATATGTAAGATTTTTGCCTTAACATCCGCTTGTGTATGATTTTTTACTATGTTAGCATCCTACCATGTGGCTAGTTTCTTATTTGATATAACTCTATGCATGCCAGTGGTGAAAGTTGTGTTATTTAATTTGGGATAAAATTGATTTTCATGATTACACTATTCAAAATATTTTCAAAACAATGAAATCAAATTGCTCTAAATTGAACGACACATAGTCTACATGTGTTTGCTTCACATAGTAATTTTAAGTTTTATAAAATAATCAAAATAGTAACACATAAAGGAAATAAAAATCATATCATGTTAGTAAAGGCGATCTTTTAATCGGGTAAGGGGATGCTCAATTAATGACCTTCTCTCTTCATACCTAAGGTTCAAGCCAAGCATCCTTGGTTACGATGAACAGTGGCCTTGGCAGAGTTACAAGTTTACTAATTTTTTCAAATATTAGGTGGCGACTCTGAGATCTGATGACATTGTCCATTTCTGGCAATGTTTTGCATTAAAATGGATTTTCAATAAAAGTTTTCCAAATCTGGAACCTCTCATCTATGTTTCACATTGCACTCATGAAACTAGATCAAAGAGAATCGAGACTCTGAACTATTTAACAGCGAGCGGGTAACCCCCAGGCAGTGTTACACAAGCCAAGGGCTATATGTGTGTTGGGTAAAAAAATCCACTTTTATTGTAACCGGATTAAACCTTGGAATTTGTAACCCTTAGGGTATAATATTTGTATCTAATTAACTTTTATCTTAGTAATTCACATGTTATAGATTCATATTCTAGATAGTGTTCGGGCTTGGTAGGCCTATTTTTTGACCAATTAAGTGATCTAAACCATTCACTTTTTAAAATTCGTTGAATAAAATATTCATACCAAAAATTAAGATAATCGGATATCAGTATCTATATGTTTGAATCAAATTTGTATTACAAAAAATGGATGCTATTTTTAAAATTATAATTGTCAATCATTTTTTAAAACAAATATGGTTCAAACATATAACTATCGACGTCCAATCGTCTTTATTTTTGACACGGATATTCTACTCAATGAGTCTTAAAATGAACGATTTGGATTACTGAAATCGGTTCCAAAATAGACCTACCAAGCTCAAATGCTTTCTCAAGTCGAGATGATAACTTCAGAGAAACCAAACCCATATAATTATACACCTTTTACACATTTTAATATGCATTTTATACATTTTGCAGCATTAACAATAGCCCTAAGGGCTATTTTTAGCATTTTCCTTTATAAAAAAATAAAAAAATATATAAAAAAATTATATTGATTTGAAATTGTAATCACAAGATTTCAGCATATTTCTTTTAAGAAAATGTACAACAAACTTTTTATTAAAATCTTAATTATTGTACAATTTTTGTAAAGACAAATTTATGAATCATGTAATTTTAATTATTCGATCAATTTAACTTTTTTTCATGAATGATCTATGTACATGGAAGTACTAATTAATCAAATCGAATTTTCTTGACCAATCCTATTATGATCGTAAAAACAAAATTGGACAGTTACAATCAAAACGCAAATGGGACATAAATAGCTCTCATAATATTTCTCATGCAATGCATTCCAAGATTGTGTTTAGATTATGAATTTGAATAGAAATTTGAAAAGTGAAAGATAAAATATGAGTAAAATGTGAATGAAATATAGTTACATTCTACTTATATTTCACTGCCATTTTTTTGTTTTCTTTTTCAAAATTCATAATTCAAATACAACGAAAATGTTTATCTCTTAATAATTATCATACCAAGCATTCAAAATCATATACACAAATCCTCTCGCAAATCATATACTAAATTAACACACAATCACATAGATATCATTACAGTTGTAGGTAGCTAAATAGTTTTTCAAGTTGCATGCACGCTCAAGAAGCTGTTCATAAACAATGGAATGTGAAATCAAGCTCAAAATGGAAGCTATAAAACTAAATGATTGTGATTAAAAATATATACAAATGACAAATATTAGAAAACATTCACCTTTCTTATTGGCCAAATAGAGAAACTAGCAAATTTTTGCACGAGGTAGTCCAGCGTTCTACACTCCCCAGCAAATTTGTGTTTGCCATAACTTCAATGCAAACTGTTGATGTGTAAATGTACAACAAAATATGAATTTTCCTCTCATCAAATACGTGCAGGATGCATGTAGATTCATAATCGGAGAAAAAAAATGTCTTTAATTTTAATCATTTAAGAAAACATAAAGTGTGACTCACTAAAAGTATATTCATTTGTTGGTCTCTTTGTTAATTTTATTAAAAGTGTGACCCATTATCAATGGCGGAGCCAGTATTTATTGTTATTGGAGTCAATTAATAATCAAAATACATTACACAAGTATTAACTTACTAAAAAAAAAACTAAAAATGTAAAAAGCTAGAAATATCTCATTTTGTCTTTGATTTTTATCTATGAATCATATTTTAGAGAGAGAAAAGTTCAATACTTTTTTTATGTTAAAAGTGGGCATTCTCTTAAAATAATATAATTTAGTTGTGTCATTTTAATGAAATTTCAAAATATCACTTGATTGTTTAAATTTATCTCATGAAATTACAAAGTGTTAATTAAAATATTGAATTAACATCAATTATGTCTAACATTTCAGTGGGTTCAATTGAACCCATTGATTACAATGTAGCTACGCCAATCCCCATTATGTTAACACATTCTTCATAATTTTATGACTTTATGATGTTGTGGATGTTTGGATTTATTTTTATTTTTTCTTGGCTTTTTGTTAGCTTATTTTCGTTTTTAGTGAATTTTTTTTTTTAAAAAAATTTGATCGATTAGAAATTAGTACAAACATGTTTGGATCACATTTGTCTAAAAAATATAGATGGTCTATTTTTTGCAAAATTATACTTGCAATTCATTTTTTTAAAGACAAATTCGATTGAAACATGTGACTATCAATATCAAATCTACCTAATATTTTTTCATGAATAATTTAATCTGAAGACACTAAAAGTTGAATAGTTCGAATTACAAATGTAGACTGAAAATAAGCCCACAATATACTAAATTGTACCCTCCCGTCCAAAAAGTGGATTGGAGGGAAATCAATTCCATCAATAATAATAAGGCTAATGCTACCGTCAAAGAGATCAAACACACAAATATATTCACACACACAAAAAAAAAAAAAAAAAATGTGGTTATGATCTAACATTTGTATTGTAAATCCTACACTTAAAATGAATCTATGCTACACATTTTTTTTCTTGATTTTATTTATTTATTTATTTTGTGTTTTGTTTCTTAGTCAGTTACATGCCTGTAATAATAGTGGAGGATGATGAACTTACTTTGCTATTTGCCGCATGCCATTTTACCATCATCATAGATATGTTTGTTTCAGCTTTTCAGAGCCAACTTATGGCTTTTAGTTTTGAAAAAGTTATTTTGAACTGTTTAGTTAAACTTATTTCAAACAGCTTCTGATTCTAACAGCATATTTTAACTCAAAAAATCTGATTCTGAGAAGCTGCTTACCCCTTGCTTCTGATTATCAACTTCTGCTGTGGACATGTTAATTTATGGTTATACTCTTAAATTTTTTTATTTTTTATTTTTTTAAAAATAGAAAAAGACTCAAATGAACTATAGATTATTATTATTATTTTTTATGAGAAATGTAGACAAACAAAAAATAAAAATTAATTGAAAAAGCTATTTCACAGCTTATTTAACAAACACTACTCAGCAACTTAAATCTATAATCCAACAGCTACACCAAACAGATTAACAACTTCTGATTAAAGTTATAATCTATAATCTGTTAAGCTATAATCTATAAGCTGTTTTAATAGCTACACCAAACGGGGCCATAGTCAAAGGTTGGAGAAATGTTTGTTTGCCCTTCTTAGTTTCTTTATCATCATCATTTTCATTCATAATTGCGGAATTCCTAAATAAAAAGAAAGCCGCATACAAGAAAACAAAAATATATAGGAAGTTAGTTTCATATTATTCCAAGATTTTTTTTTTTTTTTTAAAAATGTCACATAAATAAAGTGATTCACCATGAATCTGGATGCAGAAGAAATTGTACAAATTAAAATTCTTAACATTTCATGGTTACCTTTCCTTTCAAATGTCGTCATTTGTCCTGCTCAGTTTCCTTATCATCATTTTCATTCATAATTGCACATTCCTAAATAAAAGGAAAATGATGTACAAGGAAATAAAATAATATAGGAAGTTCAGTTTCATATTATTCCCAGATTTTTTTTTTTAAAAAATGTCAAATGAAAAAAAGTAATTCACCATAAATCTGGTTGAGGAAGAAATTCTACAAATTAGAATTCATAATATTTCACGGTTACGTTTCCTTTCAAAAGTCGTTGCTGTAAATATTAATCGAGACAGAGTTTTTTCAACTTTGGGAGTGCAACCTGTCAAAATTTGTTTTGTCATATTGTTTAGTAACTTAATGAAGTAGGATAATTTGCTGATTGGAATTGAACCTCATTGATGATGGTGATTCATGTTTTGTGATATTAGGCGAGCCAAAATTCCACTTCATCACCAATGGATCAAGGGATGGAACGTGTTGGATGTGCTATCCATTTAATACAAGAAAAAGAGTATACATAATATTTTTTTAATTCTATTTTCTTACTCTAGACATAAGACAACAAGGGTGATTATTGAGTATTCCGGGAGTACAACTACGTGGTGTTCCATGATATTATGATTGATGGAGAAAGTGGAGTATTATAATTTTGTGTTGGGTGATTGAGGAATAAGAAGGAAAATGGTGAATGATGATTGATGAAGGAATATGGACTCGTGGTACTCCGAGACACCTAATAATTTTCTCAACAGTAGCACCCACAATAATAAATGACATAGATTCATTCACCATGTGTCTTGAAGTGTGAAAATAGGATAACAAATAAGATTATAGGCAATATTTTTTAATATGATTGTGGATAAAATTATTTCCTATTATAGGAAGAATTAAAAAAAAAAAAATGTATGAGCTTTCCTAAGTGTAAAATTGGAAACGGTGAGGAAAAAGTCTACTCGAAGTTTTGACAAATGACATTTTGTTGAGACTTTAGTTGATAAATATGAGATAATTTGGGATTGTTTAATAATTTTCCAGTAATCTATAATTCGTATTGTATGAGTCATTGGGTGGAATCATAGGATTGGTCTGTCAAAAAACATAACACAACTATAAAAAGGAGTTAGAGGACATTCAGTTCATACCTGGTGGTTGAGAAAGGGTTGAGTGTAGAAACTTTTGAGATTGCCCAAACTTTTAAGATTCAATGTAGTTAGTTTAGGGAACAAGATGGTATTTTCATCATCTTTTTCTTTTCCCTCTTCCTCTAAGACAATCGCTAACATCTTTAGACAACTATAAACATTGAGTACTTCCAGATTTCGTAACTGTGGAAGCAAATAAGACAGAACAACATTCACTAGTTTTTCACAATCCTCGATCATCATGCACTTCAAAAAGCAAAACGACTCTCTTGAGTGCAATTTATCCCATATTTTTGTTATGTTTCGTACTCTGTTTATGAACAAATCCTCCAAATCAGGAAATACAACCTGCGAGGTTTAGTACATTATTGTTAAACCAATATTTACAAACTCGCAGATATCACTATCGAACAACATTAATTTAAAAGGGAAAAGAAAAAGGTCAAGCTATGAGAGATTACAATTTTGTTGTAATGTAATTCCTCCATTATAAATCGAAAAAAAAAGCACATATAAAATTAGAGAGATCAAATTGAAATTCAAACAAACTATAGGACCATCAGTGCAATAGAATTTATTTATTACATTGGTGCCTATAGTTTGTTTGAATTTTACCTTAATTTCTCTGGTTTTGCACATGATATTTTTTCATTCAAAAATCGGCAAGTGTAATTTCATTTGGCCCCATGTGTGTAACTCATTCACAAAAAAAATTTAGATTGTTTCGTTAATCCTAATCACATAATTTTATTATGTCTTAAAAAAAATTAAAAGGTTTATTTTTAAAAACACATTATTATTCATTTTTAAAATATATATATATATTAAAATCATGTAGCTATAATCATAGATAAAATCTCTAATTTTTCGTTTGAAAACAGACTATTTTAGTAACTTTTTTATTTTTTAGCTAAAATATGAGGTAAAAAAATGAGTATGTTTGGAATGACTTTTTTGATTTTTTACAAGAATATATGCAAAAAGTAAAGAGAAAATAAAATCTTTGAATTTTTAGTATAAATTGATGCATTTTTAGTTTTTTTTTTTTTTTTTTTTTTTTGTGACTTTTCGACTTTTAAATTAAAATATTGAATTGCCAAGGCTTTAAATACAAGAGTAGGATCACGATGACCCACGTGTGGTACAATCCACTTATGTATAATATTAGGACTTGTATCAAGTACAAGATTTAAACTCAAAACAAATATTTTCATTGGAATAGAAATCTTTTTTTCTTGTGCTTTCTGATGGCCATGGCTAATTGAAAGAGTTAGGACATCTGTACCTGATCATTAAACAATGGTTGTGCTTCTGAACTTGTAGAGCTGCTGCAGAAACTTTTGAGGTTAAACAATTTGTCAATTGATAGAGAACTTAGTTCAGGAAAAACAAACGATATCGCCATTGACAGTTGCATTTGCTTTCTTCAAGACTATCACTTCCATCTCTGGACAACCTTTTACATAAATTGATTTTAGATTTTTTAACCTTGGAAACATACTCGAAGGAATTACATTCACCTGTTTGTCACACCAAATGGCATCACAAACAGCCAATTTTTCGAAGGATTGTGCTCTTTTTTTGGAATGGAAGTAATTGCTTCCCCAAATCTTGTTATGTTAGGCAAGTTGCAAATGTGCAATTCCTCCAAGGCAACGAAAGTAGCCTGCAAAGTAGTTCACGAATCACAGCACATTTCATTAGTGTTTGTTCCAAATCGATTCACTGCTCAGGTGAAGTCAGTATTTGTAACGCCCCGAAAATTGGCAGGGTATATCTATTTATGCAACAAAACCACCTAATGACATACATATATATAATAACTAATCTATACACCCATTTCCATTAAATCTCAAATGCCAAATACATGTTAACATCTCAATGCCCCCGTTCTAATTCAAACATGCATTTTATAACAAGTATGAAATAAAATCAAACAGATAATAAGTGCCCTACAGGCTTACAAATTATCCAAGAACATCTTTGGTTACACAAAAGAGTTTCAACTTAACACAAATAAGCCCTTGGCTTACAAAACAGAGTCACGCAAAATGAGAGCATTTACTCCCCACACACATATTTCCAGCCCCTAGTTGAGTGGAATCACCACATCTTTTCCTGCACAAAAATCCCGTAGGTGAGCAATAAGCCCAGTAGAAAATTCTTAAAAAGTACATACATTTTATACAAGTCTCAAGAGATGAAATGCACATGCCATGCTATGCCCTTTCTGAAAATAAATTACTTTTTCATCTTTTGAAAACCATCATGCTCAATGATGTCATGCAATTTCAATTGTTCAAAACTTAACAATTTATTTCAGGGCGGTAAATACGTCTCTGGTAATCCCAAGGCTGGTGTCTCAAGAGACTATACGAGTACTACAAATTGTCATTTTTACCGGTATAACCAAAAGGCTCGACACCTATCCGCGCGGATTTTTTCGGTCTTTCAACCCGGACCCGCAGGCCAACTTATTCAATATATCTACACCACCTATCAGACTTACCACATATTTACCTCAAAACTATTTCATGAAAACTTATTTCTCAACATTCTTTCTCAATGCACGTTTTCAAATCAACCTTCAAAGTCTAATGTAATGAAATGAAATGATATGCCAATTTCACAAGATGAACACAATTACTTTTATTCCAATTCATCATCCAAGGAATAAGCACAATTTTTCTTCTCAAGTATTCTCAACAATTCATTTCAAGACTATATCAACATTCTGAATAATCATTTCTAAAATGAAACAGCAATTCTCATAATCCACAAAATTAATCATTTATACAAATATAAATAATAAATTTTCTAAACATCATTTATTTTGGCACACAAAAAAATATAACAATATTACCATGGATTTTCAATCTCTTTTAAAAGCCCCAATTTCTAGATTTTCTCACCAAACTACACAGCTCAAATCTTTAAAAAAAAACTCTCGAAAATCATCTTTTCTTCAATCAACAAAGATCAAAACCCATATGATTATTTTAAAAAAGAACAAGAAAAAACCCACTTTCAAAATAGCTCAACTTCTTAAATCAAAATAAATTTTCAGAAGCTATCAAAGGATGATTTCGAAAATCATCTAGATCTTGCAAAAATATATATATAACTCAAGAAAATCCCTACCTCAAGTTTTCAAGAGAATCTGAGATGAAACCCCAAAATCTACGTGTCGAAACTCGATCTCCACCGCACACAATGAAGCCCTCGAGGTGATAACCAACTTTGGTGAAGAACTTAGGCCTAAATCCCAATGGATTTGGAGAAATCAGAGAGAGAAGATGACTTCTAGAGAGAGAAGCTCTAGATCTGGAAATTTGAGAGTTTTGGAGAGAGAGGGGGCTGCAAAAAGTGATCTGAAACCCTAATTTAATGGGCTGATATAACATGGTCGCTCGAGGTGAAATACACTTTCCCGTAAACAATTTCGAATGCATTTTGCATTTTTGCTTTCACGAGCTCCCGTAAGTTGACCGGGTCAAAGTCGGATCGCTACAACCTCCCCCTAAAAGAATTTCGCTCGAAATTTCAAATCAAATACCCAAACAAAGGGGGTTTCTAGCGTTCAAAACCACGCTATTTCATTTTTTAAATCACAATATTAACTCTCAACCAATTTTTTTGCCATTTCCACCATGGTTATATTCATTAACAACAACCGTCCACATCAACCTAAACATGAAGCAAAGAAATGACAATCCGTAACTACTTCATGCTTACATAACAACATGTGGTCAACAATTTTAAACACATTTCCCTCAAACACTAGAGAATATTACAAGGAAACAACCTTAACATTTTCAAACAAATCCGGATCTTAGAGCGGACTTCTGCCTCCCGTTCCCACATCGCTTCTTCAACCCATGGTGTCTCCACAACACCTTTACCAACAGTTATAGTTTTGTCCTGTAGACTTGCTCCGGGTATCTAATATTTGAACTGGTCGTTCTTCGTAAGAGGCATCCTCATCTACCTCCAAGTCAACCTAATCAAGCACATGAGAAGGGTCGGGTCATACTTCCTAAGCAAGCTACATGAAATACTAGTGAACTCCCGAAAGTTGTGGCGGTAAAGCTAACCGGTATGCCACTTCCCCAATTCGCTCTAAGATCTCAAAAGGCCCAATGAACCCTGGAGATATTTACACTCTTACCAAATCTCATCAAACCCGCCTTGGTGAGATTTTTAGAAACACATGGTCACCAACTTCAAAAGATAAAGGTCGTCTCCTCTTATCGCATAACTCTTTTGTCGACTTTGGCCGTAGCTAACCTCTTCCGAATGAGAACCACTTTCTCGTTGTCTCTCTAACAATTTCGGGCCCAGTAACGTGCGTCACCCACTTCGGCCCAACAACCGGGTGATCTACAAGGCCGGCCATACAAGGCCTCAAATGGTGCCATCCCAATACTAGCTTGATAACTATTGTTATAGGCGAACTCAAACAACGGTAAGTGCTTCTCCTAAGGCCCCTTAAAAATCAAGGACACAAGCTCTAAGCATGTCCTCCAAAATCTGAATGGTACTTCCGACTGTCCATCGTTTGAGGATGATAAGCGGTGCTAAGAGTACTTAGTTCCCAGCCTTTTGAAGGCTTTGCCATAATCGAGGCAGTAAAACGAGGATCCTATCGACACAATAGTCACAGGGACTCCATGAAGTTCGAACTATCTCTCTAATGTACAACTCTGCCAAGCGTTCAATGAGTCGCTGGTGCACATCGGAATGAAATGGGTAGACTTAATCAACCTATCAACAATTACCCAACGGCGTCATTGCCTCGTTGTGTTCTACTATAGCGTCCGATTTACCCTTGTTGTACAGTGACCGGACATGTGTCCGTGGATTTGTTTGGTAGTTGATTATTATCTTGTTTACATCCCTTTTCACTTTGTATTTGAGTTATAGGATGTGTTTGAGCATGTTTGTTTACAGGTTGGTTAGTTTGGAAACCAAAACTGAGTTGCCCAAGATTTTTACCTGTCCGCTCGGCGGGGGTCTGGCGCTCGATGCGGGATTGCACCATCCAGTATATTTCTGTGCAGTGTTTGGACGCTCGAGCGTGGAGTTGGCCGCTCGAGCGGGTGAAGTTGGAAGCCTCGAGCGGGGCCTGGGTTCTGTAAAAGTTCTGGGAAGTGTGTATCCTCCCCGTCGAGCGGGAATTGTTGGCGCTCGAGCGGGAGTCTGTGAGTGACGCTCGAGCGGAGAGTTGGACCTGAGCGGGTCGACTGGATTTAAGTTCCGGGTTTTGACTTTTAAATCACATTTTCACTTTCTCTTCTCTCTCCTACTTTTCAAAAACACCATTGTTGAGCTCTCACTCTAGAATCAACCTTCTCTCTAAGGTTTTGATCTATAGAGTGATTTGCTCACCTTTGGCCTTTTAGCAAAAAGATTGTTGATGTCAAGAAAGCTACATTTAAACTGAAAATTTCGAGATTTGGAGCAGTTGGGGTTTTGTTTCTTCTTCTCCTTGGAGCTCCGAAATTTGAGGTAGGGATATCTACTCTCTCTATGGATTTGTCTTAAATTTTGGTATTTTGAGATGTTTTGGGGTTGGTTTGGTAATTTTGTGAAAGTTTGGGGCTTTTGTGTTATTTACAAAGTTGGGGTTTTTATTCGTAATAAACCTAGATGCATGTTTGGCAAGAGAAATGGAATAATGTTGAAATCATTGTGAAAATGGAACCTAAGGGTTGAAATGGTTAGATTATGGATAATGCCTAATTACATTGTGTGATTAATTGGGATAATTAACGTGGAGAAACGAGGAAATTTGAATGTTGATTTGATAATCCATTGGTGCATTTATTTTCTGTTTTTAGAGATACTGCTTTAGGCCTTATCGGTGAAGGATAGTCGTGATTGTTGTAGACAATGCATGATGGAATTAGGCAAACGAAAACATAATCAATGGAATGTGTCATGGAACGTTGACGGTTTGATAGAATACGTTAACTGTATGTATTGATGTGATTGTATATAGAACCAATGTGTTGTATACGTTATGTGTAGAGAGGAAGATGGGGGATGTACTCGCGCGGTTAGGGGAAGATCGGGATGTACCTCTAAAACGCAGAATAGTGTTGGAGAAGATAGGGGATGAACTCCGTAGATACGCTCATATGCTTGTCTAGAGAAGTGAGATAGAGCTCATATGCTTATCTTTGTGAAGTGGGTTGGTTATAGCTTATATGCTTATCTGTGGATAATTGTTGTTATACAT
Source organism: Camellia sinensis (assembly GCF_004153795.1). Lineage (NCBI taxonomy): Eukaryota > Viridiplantae > Streptophyta > Magnoliopsida > Ericales > Theaceae > Camellia > Camellia sinensis. Next base: position 304,173 of record NW_021028542.1, read on the forward strand.
ACTGTTGAGAAGGTGGATATAGTTTATATGCTTATCTGTGAATGTGGGATAAGTAGTTTTTAAATACATATCTGCATGAAATATGGATAGAGCTAACATGCTTATCTGTTGAAAAAGGGAAAATGAAAGGTAACTTGACTCATAATCGTAGACATAAATATGTGATTTTATGTGAATGTTTATCAGGTGTTAGCCATCTATCAATTCGCTTAATCTTTTAGTCATTATTCAAAGGTTGTGTTTAGTATATTTCTAACTGGGCTG
>NW_021028542.1:304461-319079 GCF_004153795.1 Camellia sinensis
TACCATGATTTTGTATGGGCCTTCGTAAAACACAATGAGTAACAATGAAAACAACCCGGTTTGGGGTAAATTGGGTTTTCATAAAAGTTTTGAATTAATCCTACCCATTTCATTTCCTGGATGTGCAACCAAGCGCGACTCCAGTGAAGCTGCAGAGTTTTTACATTAGAAGAAGAGTTCAAACTTCATGAGCCCCTGTACTATGGTGTCGATAAAGATCCTCTACTGGCCTGATAGCAAAGCCTTCACAAAGGCTGGAACAAGTTAACTCTTAGCACCCGCTATCACCTCAAAACCGGATGACAGTCGAAATACCATTCAATATTTGACATCTTAACTTCTAGTAAGTGGCTTAAAAGCACTTACGGTTGATTCGGCCTATAACAATAGTTACAACTATGGATGGGCAACCATTTGAGGCCCTAATGCCGACCTTGTTAATCACTCTCCGGGGGGGTTTGTTGCGAAGTGGTACGCACTGTACAGGCCCGAAATTTTAGAGACCAACTTAAAAGTGGTTCTCATTCGGAAGAGGTTACTATTCCCCAAACGATCAAAATAGTTATCCGATAAGAGAACACCTTATCTTGAAGTTTGGTTACCATTTTCTAAAAATCTCACCAAGGCAGGTTTGATGAATTGGTAAAGTATAAATGACCTTCCAATTCATTGGCCTTTGAGTCTTAGAAGCCAATGGGGAAGTGCAACCGTTACTTACCGCCACAACTCCGGATTCACAATGTATTCAGTAGCGTGTACGAAGATGAAACCGACCCTTTCATTGGCTGATTTAAGTTGACTTGGAGTAAATGAGGACCTCTCAAAGAACGACAGTTCAAATATAGCATACCCGGAGCAATTGGCTACAGACAAACACATATACGTAGTAAAGTTTTAGACACCCATGGGGTTGAAGAAAGCATGTGGACGGGGCAAATCCGCTCAAGTATCCCTATTTTTGAAAAAATGATTAAGTGTTTTTCCCTGTAATATTCCTATGTTGAGGGAAATTTAAAATGGGGTTGGACCACATTTTATGCTAACATAATAGTTACATTGGTCATTTCTTTGCTTCATGTTAAGGTTAATTCGTGACGGTTGTTGTAATGAATAACATGGTGAAATGGCAAAAATTGGTTGAAATTAATATGGTATTAAAAATGAAATAGCTGTGTATAGAACGCAGAAACCCCCTTGTTGGGATTGATGAAATTTCGGAGTCGAAATTCTTTTAAGGGGAGGTTTGTAGCGATCCCGACAAACCCGTCAACTTACAAGGGGGGAGCTCGTTGAAAGCAAAAATGCAAATCATTCGAAATGTTTTCGGGAAAAAGGGTATTTCCCCTCAGACGCGCCCATGTATATCAGCCAAAAATAGGGTTCAGATCACCTTTCGCACCTACCTCTCTCTCCAAAACCCCAAATTCCAGATCTAAGTTCCTCTCTAGAAGTCACTCTCTCTCTATTTCCAAAATCCATGATTTAGCCTAATTCTCACCAAAGTTGTTCTCACCTCGAGGCTCATGTCGGGTGAATCGAGTTACACGAATTTGAGGTTCATCTCAATCTCCATTCTCTTGAAACTTCTGAGTATGATTTTCGTTTGAGTTATATAATATTTTTTGCAAAGTCTAGATATTTTCGAATGCAATCCTTAAGCTTTCTGAATAATTTATTTTGATTAAGAAGTGAGCTATTTTGAAAGTGGGTTTGCTCTTGTTCTGTTTAAAATAATACATTATGGGTTTTGATCTTTGTGTATTAGAAAAAGATATCTTTCGAGAGTTTTTCTTTCAAAAGTTGATTTCTGTGTATTTGGTGAGAAATCTAGAAATTGGCTTTAAAAGAATGAAAATCGTGGTAATATTGTTATATTTATTTTGTGTGCCAAAATAAATGATGTTTAGAAATTACTTATTTATTATTGTATAACAATGATTAATTTGTGGATTCTATGAGTTCTGTTCATTGTTAGAATATATTCAGAATGTTATATAGTCTGAAATGAATTGAGAAACTGAGAAGAAAAATTGGCTTATCCTTGTGATGATGAATGGAAAAATAAGTTGTTGATCATTCTGTCGAAATGGCATACTCATTCATTCATTACATTAGACCTTTGAAAGGTTGATGTAAACGTGCAATTGAAAAAAGAATTGAGAAATAAGTTTTCATGAAATATTTTGAGAGTAAATATGTTGAAGTCTTGATAGGTGCTTAGATGATTTGAATACAGTTGTGCCTGCGGGTCTGGTTGAAAGACCGAAAAATCCGCGGGAATAGTGTCGAGCCTTCTGTTAAACGCGTAAAATGACAATTGGTAGTACTCGTATATCTATTGCTAGTCACCACCTAGGATTACAAGACTATTACCACGTCGCGAAATAAAATGTTAAGTTTTGAACATTGAAATTGCATGACATCATTGAGCATGATGGTTTTAAAAAGATGAAAATGTAATTATTATTCAAAAGGGCATAGCATGGCATGTGCATTTCATCTCTTAGATGTATAAAATTGTATGACTTTGCTTAAGAATTTTCACTGGTGCATTACATGCTCACCCTAACGGGATTTTTGTTGCAGAAAAGATGTGGTGATGTCCACTCAACTAGGGGCGCTGGAAATATGTGTGTGGCGAGTAGAACTCTCATTTGGTGACTCTGTTTTGTACAGCAGGGTTATTTGTTTTAAGTTGAAACTCCATTTTGTTAACCAAAGATTCTTGGAATTAAATTTGTAAGCCTGTAGGACTTATTATTCTGTTTGACGTTTAATTGTCATACTGTTAAAATGCATGTTTCGAATAGAACGGGGGCATTTGAGATGTTAACAGTATTTGGCTATTTGAAGTTAATGGAAATGGGTGTTATAAGTATTAGTTTATATATATGCTATTTCTATTAGATGGTTGTTTTGTAGCAATAACATAGATATACCCTGCCTATATTTTCTGTGGCGTTACAAATACGACTTCACAGAGCAGTGAATCGATTATTGAACACAATCACTATAAATGTGCTGTGATTCGTAGACTACTTGCAGGCTACTTCTCGTCTGCCTTGTGAGGAATTCACATTTGCAACTTTGCTCTAACACTAACAAAGAATTTGGGGGAGCAAATTACTCATTCCAAAAACAGCACCAATCCTTCGAAAAATTGCTTTGTGAAGTGCCATTTGGTGACAAACAGTGATGTAATTCCTATCGATGTATTTTCCAAGTTAAAAAATTCTAAATCCATTTATGTAAAAGGTTGTCACAGAGATGGAAGTGGATCAGTCTTGAAAAAGCAAAGCAACTGGTCAAATGGCGTATATCGTTTGTTTTCCTGAACTAAGTTCATCTATCAATGTACAAATGTTTTAACCTCAATAAAGTTCATGCACAGCTCTATCAAAGTCCAGAAGCCACCGTTGTTTAATGATCAGTGTAAGATTACCAACCTCTATTCAATTAGCCATGCCATCAGAAAGGCCCAAGAAAAAAGAATTCTATCCCAATGAAAAATATTTGTTTGGAGTTTTAAATCCTGTACTGATACAAGTTCCTAATATTTATAAAAAGTTGGTGTACACACCACTGTGTCATCGTGCAATCCTACTCTTGTATTTAAACTTGCAATTCAAATATTTATTTAAAATCCGAAAGTCACTCGGTGTAGTCAATTTCGGTTTCGGATGCCGATAAGGCTTTCAATTTACATATTAAAGTGAAATTCCAAACAGATATTTCTGTAAGTAACAGATAGAAAGCCAAATATCATGCAAATCACATAATAAACCCATAATTTATTTTATTCACTTAATTAGCATCCTTAACTTTTGATTAATGGCTAATTGTGGATCAGGGTTATTACAAGAGTGATCAAGATAGAGCTTAAAAAGAGGGAAAAGGAGTTACCCTTGAAGCTCAACAAAACTAGCAAGTTTTGGGAGCAAAAACCAACTCTTCAACCTCTGAAAATACCCTCCAAGAACCTCAGATCAATGATGGAGGTGTATGGCTATGAGGTGTGGTGCAATAGGTCAAGAACAATACACACTTTGAGCCAAAATATAGAGATATGGAGAGAGATATGTATTTTGCCTTCAACCAAATTCTGAACCTGTGCAAAGGAGAGGGAGGGCCTCTCTTATAAAGGTTTGAAGCTAAAGCTTCCTCAAGAAGCTAAAAGCTTGGATTCAAATCCTGCATACACATGTATGGAGGATACAGTCTGTGCCTTCTAGCTGGCATAGCTGGCATCCACACAATCTAACAAAACAGGAGGAAACCAGCCAACCAGAAAAGGTGGTCGGCTGTCCACTTTCCCTGGTCGGCCGACCAGGGCAAGTGGTCTCCCAGATAAAAAGTGGTCGGCCAAGAGTATTGGTGGTCTCCACACTGAAAGCAAGCCAATGGTGGGGTGGGAAACCATAAAATGTGGCCCAAAGACCAAGAAAACCAGTTTCCCGACCAGAAAACCGACTAGCGGGGAGAAAAGTGGTTTCCAAGGAGAAAGCTAGTCTCCCACCCTTGTACCACCTTCCGAACAAGGAAAACAAGGTTCGTGCCAAGAACGAACCAACACGGATGCAAAACGAGAGTTCTGGAGGCAAGACGCGTGGCCGGGGGCCTCGAAAACCGGCTGTTGAGCACAAAAAGTGGCATACGACCACAAAAGTGGTCTCCCGGACCACAACGTCCCTCTAGACAGAGGAAACAAGGTGTGATTCAAAAACTGTGCCAAACAGAGAATGTTAAGTGATCCCGAACCGAGGCACATGTCCGACAGCTCCGAAAATAAAAAAACTAGTCTCCAAATGGGAACAATGGCCTACGACAATGAAAAGTAGCCTACGGCCACTGAGAGATGGTCTACAAGACCTCTCCCTCCCTCCAGTAAGAGAAAACAAAACTTGGTCCGCGGACCGAGTCAAAGTACAAAGGGTCCCGAGGCTTGGAGGCAAGGCTCTTAGCCGAAACTTCCAAATCTCAGGACAAGCAGAACATGCACCATCACTGAGCGCTCAATCGATGACGTCTGAGTCTTAAGGTCGGTCAAAAATGAGGTGTCTACACCCATCCCTCTCACCGTTTAAGAGTGTTGCAAGAAGGCCACTAAGCTTGCTCCTACTACGAGGGTCAAAGACTGGCGACAAGTCCCTATCAACTCGGTTCCCTAGAAAGTAAAAATAATCACCACCTGAGGTGCAAACTGTAACTCTCTGACGGTAACAATCTATCACAGCTCCGTACGAACATAACCAGTCCATGCCTAGAATGACATCAAAACTAAACATGTCTAGCAATATAAAAGCAAACGGAAGTCGACGCCCAGCAACTTCTATCTCACAATCATGACACCCCTGGTCTAAATCAATCATACCTCTAACAGGCGACTCTACTCTGAGTGGAGATGCTAACTGTGCCACCTCTAACCCCAATGCAGAAACAAATATAGTAGATATAAATGAATGAGATGTACCTGTGCCTATCAATACATTAGCCAAAGTATTGCACACAACAAAAATACCACTCACAACTGAGGTTCCCGGTAACTGCTCTAGTGCGGGAACAACATACACACGCCCTTGTGGCCCCTGATGAACTTGTTCCTCTCTCGGAGCATAGGCCTGGTACACCGACTGAGCTGAAGCGGCTCCCTAGTTAGCTCGTGAGGTCTATGCAGAATGAGCCTGCCGGTGGCTCTGTGTCTGTCTCGACCCTGATGCGCTAAATGCACCTCCCAATTGTGGGCAAGTCCTCTTCATATGCCCTGGCTGACCACATTGAAAACAATTAAACCCCTGACTTTTATTCTGGGGTTGGCCTTGAGATCGGTTAGGTGGTGGTGGTAACATCAACTGCCCTCCTCCCTTCTGTGGGCATTCATAGGATTTATGACCCGGTTGGCCACACTTGAAACAAGAGAAGCCACTCTGTGTACTCTTTCCTGAGCCCGAACTAGGCAAAGGAAAAGTAGATTTAGGCTGCTGTGGTTGGGACTGGGATGAGAAGTTACCCCTACTTCTCTTATTCTACCTATGGTCCCCCTGTGGTTCTTGGCCCCTAGACCTTGAACCCCGCTGTCTCTTCTTCTCAGCCTGTATTGTAATCTCAACATGTACCGCCACCTCCACAAGACGGTTATAGTTCCAGATCATATTTCTAGCAATTTTGTACAAGATTTTGGTTCGTAACTTTTTCTCAAACTCAAGACAACGGCGCTTTTCCATTGCTACTAACTCCGGTGCAAATTGGGACAAACTAGAAAAAGCCGCCTCAAACTTGGCCACAGATATGAAATTCTGTTTGAGGTCCAGAAACTCTTGCCTCAATCTCTCCCTAGCAGTGGGAGGTAAGTATTTATCTTGGAAAGCAATCACAAATGCTTCCCATATCGGCTCCACTAAACCCTTGGCGTACTTCCACCATTGACCCGTATCTCCTTTAAAATAGTAACTCGCTAAAGTCACCCTTAGTTCACTATCTTCAATGTGAAGCATGTCAAATGTTTGGCCACCAAGGAACTTATCCGGTTTGGCCCGCAAAAACTCTCGAGTAAGGAAACCCGCAGCATTCTCTCGGGCTTGGTTCTCAGCCCTCAACAAATTCATAGCCCCTGCTATTTCTCGGGCTAGGATCCCTATTGCAATGTGACCCACTGGTTCAGCCACATTAGCTCGGCCTGTCCCTTCCTCTTGTACCGAAACTCCATGAACCGGTACCTCATGCACACCCCGACGAGCTCTACCACGTCTCCCACCTCTACCACCCCGGGTTTGACCTCTTCCTGACATCCTATAAAGGGCAAAAAATAATAATAATAATAATTTAGCACACTAACTCATATGTGCCCGCAATTTACCTCACACGTTCGACCTTAACAAGTCTATATATATCACTCTTCCTAACATCCTATAAAGGGCAAAAAAAAAAAATAATAATAATTTAGCACACTAACTCATATGTGCCCGCAATTTACCTCACACGTTCGACCTTAACAAGTCTATATATATCACTATCATATAAACAAGTTAACTTCACTCCACATAAGCACTTAGTCATCTAAACACTTATGGATTATTCTTCATGATGAAATTCATCCCACAAAAAAACCAAGAATTCTTAGTAGAACGAGTATTGATCAAGTACCCTTCGAAGAAAACCTCAAGGAATTTAACAAGCGCAAACAACATCCCAAAAGTCCAATCCCATTCCCACATAGTCACATAAGCATGTTATCACATAGTCATAAAATGCATAACATCTTCCTATCATGCAACCTATCATGTAGCATGAACCCCATGCGATAAAACAACCACTTCCCACGAGATTCAAGTATTCGAACCCAGTAGCTCTAATACCAAGTTGTAACGCCCTGAAAATTGGGCAGGGTATATCTATTTATGCAACAAAACCCACCAGATAGACACACATATATATAGCTAACTAATCCATACACCCATTTCCATTAAATCCCAAATGCCAAATACATGTTGTTAACATCTCAATGCCTCAGTTCTAATTCCAAACATGCATTTTACAACAAGTATGAAATGAAAGTCAAACAGATAATAATTGCCCTACAGGCTTACAAATTTATCCAAGAACATTCTTGGTTACACAAAATGGAGTTTCAACTCAACACAAATACAACCCTTGGCATACAAAACATAGTCACGCAAAATGAGAGCATTGTACTCCCCACACACATATTTCCACGCCCCTAGTTGGGTGGAATCACCACATCTTTTCCTGCACAAAAATCCCATAGGGTGAGCATAAAGCCTAGTAGAAAATTCTTAACAAAGTATATACATTTTATACAAGTCTCAAGAGATGAAATGCACATGCCATGCTATGCTCTTTCTGAAGATAAATTACATTTTTCATCTTTTGAAAACCATCATGCTCAATGATGTCATGCAATTTCAATTGTTCAAAACTTAACAATTTATTTCAAGGGCGGTAAATACATCTCTGGTAATCCCTAGGCTGGTGTCTACAAGAAGACTATACGAGTACTACCAAATTGTCATTTTTACCGGTATTAACGCGGATTTTTCGGTCTTTCAACCCGAACCCACAGGCCAACTTATTCAATATCATCTACACCACCTATCAAGACTTATCAGCATATTTACCCCAAAACCATTTCATGAAAACTTATTTCTCAACATTCTTTTCTCAATGCACGTTTTCAAATCAACCTTCAAAGTCTAATGTAATGAAATGAAATGATATGCCAATTTCACAAGATGAACACAATTACTTTTATTCCAATTCATCATCCAAGGAATAAACACAATTTCTTCTTCTCAAGTATTCTCAACAATTTAGTTATTTCAAGACTATATCAGCATTCTGAATAATCATTTCTAAAATGAACAACAATTTTCATAATTCACAAAATTAATCATTTATACAAATATAAATAATAAATTTTCTAAACATCATTTATTTTGGCACACAAAAATAAATATAACAATATTACCCATGGATTTTCAATCTCTTTTAAAAGCCCCAATTTCTAGGTTTTCTCACCAAACTACACAGCTCAAATCTTTTGAAAGAAACCTCTCGAAAATCAACTTTTCTTTAATCAGCAAAGATTAAAACCCATAAGATTATTTTAAAAGAACAAGAGACAAACCCACTTTGAAAATCGCTCAACTGCTTAAATCAAAATAAATTTTCAGAAGCTATCAAAGGATGATTTCGAAAATCATCTAGATCTTGCAAAAATATATATATAACTCAAAGAAAATCCCTACCTCAAGGATGAAATCCCCAAAATCAACGGTGTCGAAACTCGATCTTCACTGCACACAACGAATCTCTCGAGATGATAACCAACTTTGGTGAAGAACTTTGTTCTAAATCCCAATGGATTTGGAGAAATCAGAGAGAGAAGATGACTTCTAGAGAGAGAAGCTCTAGATCTGGAAATTTGGAGAGTTTTAGAGAGAGAGGGGGTTGCAAAAAGTGATCTGAAACCCTAATTTACGGACTGATATAACAAGGTCGCTCGAGCATGAAATACACTTTCCCGTAAGCTCGACCCCCGTAAGTTGACCGGGTCAAAGTCGAGATCGCTACAGTATTTCTCCAACAACTGCTACACCATGAATTAACCAGCGAGTGTGGATGTGCAAATGATAGGCAACACTAACTAAATACTGTGTTGCCTTAAAACTTTTCCAGAATTCATCTAGACAAGAATGACATGACAAAGGCCATTTTGTAAATAAAAGGCACCTTGATGGTTTCTTTTTAACTGATGTTCCCATACCTATGGAAAATTCTATTTCCACACATCTATACACTTAATGAAACATTAAAATAATTACAATTATATCCTAAAATAAAATGACCATAATAAACACCAAAACACACCCTTAATATTATATTTAAATTTTCTATATACACATCTTTAAAAAAAAAAAAATCCCAATACACATCTTGAGTAAAAAAAACTAAACCCTGAAAAAAAAACGACAAAATAAATGTATGCACTAAGAAATAATTATAATTTTCTCTCCATTTTGTAGAACTTTGAAGAAATTTTTTCTAATCGTTCATGGAACTCGTAATGCAAATACAGTGTTGTTTCAATTAAAAAGCACTAACAGATTGAGTTGGGAACAACTTCGAAATAGAAGAGCAACACATAAATTTTCACTCTTTCTCTCTATCATGAAGCAAAGGACTGTTGATTGATTGGGTTTAGAGGAACTCCTAATTGCTTCTGGAAAGTTGTAGAATACTACTACTACATGTCAGACCTAGATTACATGTGATAATAGGTACACTGGTAGAAGTGACAGGTGGGTTTTCCCAATACTCGGGTCGTACCCGATGCATCTAGGGTTTATTTGTGAACTGCTCGTTGCCTCCAATGGAATTGTCAAAGCGTATTCTTTTTTTTTTCATAGAATTGTCAATGGGTCGTTTTGATACATCAGGTATGTAGAAAGAGGGCTTGCAACCGAAATGGGTAAAGGTGTGAAAGGAAGGTTTAGGTGGTGTGCGTACAATAATATGAGTTAGGGTATAATTAGAACATCTAGTGTAGAAGAATAATCAATAACCAAATTAATAAATGTGTGCACTAATAAATGATGTGCAGTGAGGTAAATAGGTGTGTGGAAAAAGAATTTCCTCTAATATGAGAGTGTGCACACATTTTTTTTATTAAATGGGTATATTTGGAATATGGGGTGTGTGGACTGAGATAAATACCAAATAATCAAATTACTAAGTGTGTGGAGTGAGAAAGAATGTGTACAGAGACAATATGATGTGTGCAAATAGAATTTCCCCATAACTATGAGCATCTCTATTGCTAAAATGGATGGTCAAAGCCAAATTTTGAACATGCTACAATGTCAAAATGCCAAATGTTAGCAAGGATAAATTACATTGACACCCCCTGAGGTTTCTCTCTAATACATTAGTACCCTTGTGGTTCTACAAATTGCATCTCCTCCCAGAGATTTATAGTCACATTACAAAACTCCCGCTCTGTTAATTGACCGTTGAGTCAACTAACATATTTTGCTCATATCATCAATTATTATTTTGAAAATGCCATGTTTACACTTAAAACCCCACATTACAACCTTCTGTCTTTAAAATCGAGCATAGCAATACATATTTCCACAATCAATTTCTTTCTCATCTCTTCTTCACCATCTTCTCACAATCATCACATATTCGTATAAAATCTTCATCAAGTGTCTCTCTCTTGCAATCTTATTCCATGGTATTTACATGAGATTTCTCTTTTTATTCTTAAACAAGTCCCTAAGAGGGTTGTACTTAGTATATAGCAAATCACAAGCCTGGACAACGGTCTTAACCCTTCAACTACACAAAATGATTTTACCAAGTTTGGTCCGTAATACTCTTGATGTCCTTGGACACTGGTAAGCATTTTCATTCCCAAAGAGCATGGCAAGTCTGCTAATATCAGCATGATTTGGGTGGAGATTGGTGGATGTGGTGGAGATAAACATTGGTGTTGTGGTGCGGATCTGGTCAATGGTTGTGGTAGTGACAAACATGGATGGTGGGGTGGGGTGGGGTGGTGATGGATTTGGTAGCAGTGACACAAATGGGATAGGTTTCGGTTGGTTATGGTGAACGGTATAAAGGATGGGTGATTATTGGGTACTCTCAGAGCACGATCATGTGGTGCTCCATTGTAATTTGATTGGTGGAGAAGTAGGTGTAGACGCGCCCCGCGGAGGGCCTCACGCTACAGTTCGGACTCGATTATTTGTGTCACGGTTCTTAATCTGAACCAAAGAGTCCAAACAAATGGTGAACAACTTTTCATGGGAAATTCTTCTACTTCTACTATGGTTGGACAAGGAAAGGTGATTTTGAAGATGACATTAGGGAAGGAACTGACCCTCAACAACGTACTGCATGTACCTGACATCCGGAAGAATTTAGTTTCTGGGTCTTTGTTAAGTAAAAATGGTTTTAGGCTTGTATTTGAGTCTGATAAGTTTGTATTAACAAAGAGTGGTATGTATGTTGGTAAGGGATACATGAGTGATGGTCTCTTTAAGTTAAATGTAATGACAGTTGTACCGAAAGTTGCTATGAATAAGAATAACACATCTTTTGCTTATATTCTTGAGTCGAATTTATGGCATGGTAGATTAGGACATGTGAATTTTGATGCTTTGCGTAGATTAATTGGTTTAGATTATATACCAAAGTTTGAAATTAATCCTAATCATAAGTATGAAATTTGTGTAGAAGCAAAACTAACTAAGGCTCCATTTAAATCGGTTGAAAGGAAAATCGAACGTTTAGAATTAATTCATACTGATGTATGTGATCTAAAATTTATTCAAACTAGAGGAGGCAAAAAGTATTTCATAACATTTATCGATGATTGTACAAGATATTGTTATGTTTATTTACTTAGAAGTAAAGATGAAACCTTAGAAATGTTTAAACTCTACAAAACAGAGGTTGAAAATCAACTTGGTAAAACCATTAAAATGGTTAGAAGTGATAGGGGTGGTGAATATGATGCACCATTAAATGAATTTTGTGCACAACATGGCATTATTCACCAAACTACAGCCCCTTATTCTCCACAGCAAAATGAAATTGCTGAAAGGAAGAATAGATATAGCGATCCCGGTTTCCCTTTTCTTTGATTGTTGTATCCGGACTTAGGTTCCGTGGAGTTGGTTGTTGTGTATATCTTGTTTACATCCTTTACTCTTTGTATTTGAGTCTTGGGTTGTGTTGGGCAGGTTCGAAACAGGTTGGTTGAGCTTAGGAACCAAAAGTAGTTGCCCAGATTTTGACCTGTCCGCTTGAGCGGGACCTTTTGTTGTTTCACCGCTCGAGCGGGGGTTTTGGCGCTCGAGCGGAAAAATCACCCTTCCAGTATTTCCTCTGCAGTGGTGGACGCTCAAGCGGGCGTTTGGACGCTCGAGCTGGAGTTTGTGTGTGACGCTTGAGCGGGGAGTTGGACACTCGAGCGGGGACCTGGTTCTGCAAAAGTTCTGGGAGCGTGTATCTGGCGCTCGAGCGGCGGTTTGGACGCTCGAGCGGGAGTTTGTGAGTGACGCTCGAGCGAGGGTTTCCACGCTCGAGCAGGGCGACTGGTTAAAGGTTCCGAGTTTTGACATTTTAAATCACTTTTTCACATCTCTTCTCTCTCTTATTTTTCCAAAAACACCATTAGAGAACTTCTCTCTCTAAAACCTTACCTTCTCTCTAAGTATTGATCTAGTAGAAGTTGTTTCCTCACTTTTGGCCTTTGCAAAAAAGTTGTTGATCGTCGAGGGCTATCTTTTGATCCGAGAAATTTGTGATTTGGAGCATTTTCATTTTCTTCATCTTCTTCGTTGGGCGTCATCTTTTGAGGTAGGGATTCCTACTCACTCTTATGGGTTTTGACCTAGATTATTGGGCATTTTGTTAAATGGAATGATTTTGGGACTTAGGGTTTCAAAAAGTATAAATGGGGGTTTTGTCATTTTGATCCTTGAATATGTATATTGGGTTTCAAAATGAAGTTGTTGGTGTTTGTTGAGAATATTTGGACTCTTGGGCCAATATTGGGAAATGGGGTAGAAAACCATAATTTGTTGTATAAATTAATTGGTATAATTAATTTGGGAAAATTGTGATTATATGGAATTGAGTTGGAAATAATGAAATTGGCTCATTATATTATAAAATGGTGGAGTTGGATTTATTAATCGCTCACTTTTGCAAACATTGATATTTTATCTGTTGGAGCTTTTATTATCTGTTTAGAAATAATTGTTTTGGGCTACCGGTGGAGGGTAGCTATGATTGTTGTAGACACTGCATGATGATTAGGCAAACTAAAACTAATAAATTGGATGTGTCATAGAGTATGACGGTTGACAGAATACATTAACTGTATATATTGATTGATTATGTATATGACCTATGTGTATATACGCTGTGTGTGTATGGGAGGAGATAGGGGATGGACATCTAAACCGGATGTTGTTTGAGAGGAGATAGGGAAAGGACTCTGCTGATACAGCTCATATGCTTGTCAGTTAATGTGTTGATACAGCTCATATGCTTATCTATGGAAGTGTTGATATAGCTCATATGCCTATCTGTTGAAGTGTGGATACAACTTGTATGCTTATCCGTTGAGATGTTAATATAGCTTATATGCTTATCTGATGAGATGTTGATATAGCTAGTATGTTTACCTAATGTGAAATGGAAAATGTTAATATGAGTCACTATCTCATGTAAATTGTTGGCCAGGTTCTGAGCCGTTGTTGTAAATTGTGAACTTGATAAGAAATGAAAAATGAGATGAAACATGGACATAGTAGTCATGTAATGGAAATGAGTTATGACTTGATTTATGGGAATTAAACATTTATCAATTGCTAATGTCTTAGGTACTGCTCATACTATGTTTAGCATATCTCTACTGGGCGTTGGCTCACCCTATATGGGACATTATTTTCAGGTACAGGTAGCATGCCACCTCCAAGGACATAGCTTGGATGGATATGGGAGTTGAAGACTCTTTTTGATTATTTTGTTTGTATTACATGTATATCAAGCCAATGGCTTATTTTGTATAGAGTTAGTACTTTTCTTTTATGTAACCAAGTGTTGACTTGGAAAGTTGTAAGCCCGTAGGACATTTGTTTTTGTTGTTAACATGTAATACTGTTTTAAGAATTATTCTGATGAATGGAAAAGTGTTAATTTTCTTATATCACTGCATGTTTCATTGATGGGTATTATATATTATTTTGAGGGCGTTACAACTTGGTATCAGAGCGTACCGGGTTCGAATACTTTGGGTACGTGGGAAGTGATTAGTATCACAATGGGTTTGTCTCGCTTGATAGAGACTTAGATGTAGTGTCATATGCTATGTGTTTATTTGATAACATGCTTATGTGACTATGTGGCTATGGGATTTAATTTCTGGGATGTTGATTGGATCCTTGAGTTTCTGGGAGTCTTGTTGGAAAAGCACTTGATCAATGCTTACTTTGTATTTGAGTTATAGGATGTGTTGGGCGGGTTGGTTACAGGTTGGTTGAGTTAGAAACCAAAACTAGTTGCCCAGATTTTTGGCCTGT
>NW_021028542.1:326422-352980 GCF_004153795.1 Camellia sinensis
TTAGGATGTCGTCCACGAAAACGACTACAAAACGGTCTAAGAATTCCCGGAAGATCCGGTTCATCAAGTCCATAAAGACTGCCGGTGCGTTGGTGAGCCCCTATGCAAATGGATGTACCACATATGATTGAATAACTGTTCTGATTGAAAGACTGAAGTATTGTTTAATGAACTGTTTTCATTACTGTAAGGACATTTCATTCTTAACCTCTTTACGCATTATGTTATTCACTGGGCTTTAGCTCACTGTTTATATATATGTGTAGGTGCTCAGCCACCAGACCGGAGCTAGGAGCGCGGGTTAGACTCCAGTTTTGTCAAGCCAGCCTTTGTGCCTCACTGCGAGGTTCCGAGTTGCCATGTTATGGCTTTGGGGTGTCTTGTTTTTCCCCCTTCTGCACCGTCTTACTGTTTTGTATATGTTTACCGTACTGTTTTATAGGGTTGAGTCCCTAGTCGGAATGATTGTATATATTGTGCATACTGTTCTGTACTAGTTACGTATAAATGTATTAAAAGTCCTTTTGCATACAGACTGTCACAGCTCATTGGGCATGGTTTATTTACTGTTTTGGCTTCCGCCAGGCCCTGTACTCTATTTTACTGTATTACTGTTCTGCAGGCCTTCGGTAATCTCAGATTACTGGCCGGTTACGGTGCTAAACCCATAGGGCCAGGTTTGGGTCGTGACAATATTTCAGGAACCTCCACGTGAGGCACAATGGTTGGCTGACAATAGAACACAAATCCAGACAAAGGTCTTCATGTTAGATCTCCAGAATGCTCACCTATACATTTATATACCAAGTGACCTAAAGCCCAGTGAATAACATTAATGTAAAGGGGTTAGTGAACGAATTCCGAACATTTCTTAATCATAAACAGATCATAACATAATCATTCTTATATCGAACATAATAATGGTACATCCCATAGAACACATCACATATCGTCTTCCGACTAGAGTAATTGGCTCCGAATACCGATTAAACACATATCACCACAATGAAGTGGCTAACGATATCTCGTAATCACATATATGTCATGGACCTGCATTAACATGCCGTCTCCCATGACTTGGGACTATCTATGGATGCCATAATAGATTTCAAACATAGGACATTCGTCCACGTAAATAAATATCATTTCAGAAATCATAGCTTATCAAATCACATTTGGAACATAATTCATATAAACATATCTTTACAATAACGTTACTCACAGTGGAGTTCCAGACACGGTTGGTCAATCTTTAAGTCTTGACCTACAAACACAAATGTACATAGCACAAAACATGTCTCATTATTACTCATTCATATGGCCATAAATGGCTTAGCTTTCTTGCTTTAACTTCTTATTCATTCCATGCCACATAACTTGTTCATATTGCCCATATACTCGGATTCGACACATATTTTCTAATTCACTTACGTATGATGTTTTTTAGCTTATTAATCCTTAATGGCTCATAAATCATGCCTAAGAATGCCCAAAAATAGATGGGCGCGAAGATATGTACTTAAAATATCTTTTGAAAACATGCTGAAAATAAGTTGGTGGCTAAAGCCAGCTGAAGGCAAAAAATGAGCTCGCTCGAGCCACCACTTCTTCACTCGAACCAGCTTTTGCAGAGTTCAAAATACTGGGAGCTTGTAATGTTGGCTCGAGCCACCACTTCTTCGCTCGAGCCAGCTGTGAATTTTCTGGGTTTCTAAATAGAAAATTTGAGTTCTAAAAATGCGTTTAAACACGTAAAAGCTTTCATGGCTATTCCAAACTCATGGAAACACTTTGATAATCATAAAAACATTTTAGAAAACTCAAATACAAAATGATTTACAAATCATTGCTCAAAACTTCTTGACTTTTCCAAAATTGAGCTCCAATGCTCTTGCATGTAAGAAATTCCTTTTCCAAATATGAATTTAAATGGTAAAACAAGATGATTCAAACATGCATGTACTAAATAACTTACAATAACAATTTAGATGCTCAAAACCAAACTCAACATGGCCAAACTTCATATTTCCATGCATGTATGTCTCAAATTCATTCAAGCTCTTCCCTTCCACTTTAAACACATGCAATTGAGCCTCAAACCTTTATGAATTATGCATGCATGTGACTTCTAGCTTTTAATTTCATCTCTAATGGCATGAATGATGTTCAAACATGAGAGTTCTTGACAATTTCATACATGCATGTATGTGCAACATTCCATCATTCTAAGCTTATTTTATGCATTTAAACTCATGATCTTGATGAAATCTCATACTAGATGACTTGGATTCACAATGTAGAGATTGAATTCTTACCTAGAGTCTTCAATTAGCTAGATCTTGCACAATTTTGATGAACTCAAGTCAAAACCTTCAATTCCTCTTCAATGTCTTCCTTTTTCTGTCAAAGAGTGAACTCACTCTCTCTCTAGAATGAATTTTCAAAATTTTTCACTTAGAAATGAAGAGTTTTGAGCTCAAATGAGCTTAACATTTATATATATTGTAAGAACCCGAATATAAAAATTAAGTAAATAATTAAATAATAATATTACAATCTCAAATATTTTGGTGGTGAATCCTAAAGTGCAAATTAAATATTACTGGAGGATCTTTTAATTAATTTTAAACCTAAAATAAATTTATGACGAAAGTCTTTAATTGAGAGGCAAGATTTATTATTAAAAAATAAAAATAGAATAGTAGGTGTGAGTTGAACTCTTGACCACAAGGATTACAAATAAGACTCTTATCATTTGAGTTGCATATAACTTATATATATTTTTTGTATATTTACCTATTTATTTGACCTATGTGTGCCCACCACTAGTATAAAATAAAATAAACACAAATCCTACTCTCTTATTTGTTCACCACCAATATAGCAGTAGCCATGAGGAGAAAAGAAAGAGAGAGAGAGAGAGAGAGAGAGAGAGAGAGAGAGAGAGAGAAGGGTTGCTTCTGAAGGAGATTGAAGGAAGGAGCAAGTAAGTACTTTATATATATTCACGTATGCTATTGTTTCCTTTAGGTAAGGCTATGGTGTATTCATTTAATTGCTGAGATCATTGTCTTGTGAGGATGATGGATGGTGGTGTGAAAAATTAATGGTTGGTGATGGGAGGTTTTGGGTGTAGTTGATTTCTTTTGCAAGCAAGTACAAATGGATATTGTGGATGTAACTATGGTGTTGGGTATATTATTTGGGGCTGCAAATATTAGTTCATGAGTGACCCATAAAAATAATTTAGTCTTGGCTTACCTTTTGTACTATAACAATCTCTGTGTATATATTTTGTTTTTAAAGAAATCTGAAAGCAAATTAAGGAGCAGAACTTGTGCTTAAATGGTGGGTGGATATCTTTAGAATTCTGCACATAATCACAAACTTTAAAAATCAAGGAACTATATCAAACGAATGAATTTTGAACTGAAATTTTTACAATAGATTAATTACATATTGAATTTCATATCTAAATTTTCACATAATTTTTGGGAGTCAAAATCCATATAAACCGATGCGTTCAAATCTATCTAGAAAACTAGTTTAAAATAGTAAGTTCGGAAGCATCGTTCTCTTTGGGTATAGATCCAAAAATTATCAAATTAGTGTCATTAGAACCGGTTACGAGTCTAGTTTTGTACATTTTTGGCCTTGTATTGATTGCTCATGTATACTAAGAGAACCATTAATTTCTTTAAAGTGCTGCAGAAAACAACCTGTTTAGATATAATTAATTATAGATAATTATTTTGATAAGCAAATCAAGTAAAACCAATTGGGCTTGAAACTTAGGATATATTAGTTGATATCTGGAGGGTTTTGGAATTTTTCGAACAGTGTGGAGTGGGTTTTGTAATTTTCAAAGGTATCGAATAGATTGGGAAAACTTGTTTAAAACTCTGTTTTATTTTAAAGTTAATTTTAGTCAAGTTTCGATCAGAACCCATGTCTTGGGTGATTTTAGACCTTGAAGAACATGAACTTAGGTAATATTTAAGAGTAACAGTGAGTTGGGTTGAGCCGTGTTAGTGAGCTTTAGTTTGAGGTTACTTAATTCCTATTTTTTTTAGTATTTTTAAATTAGTAGTGACGTGTAGTTTCTATACTTGGTTCAGGGCACTAGTTGGACTTTTATACTCTATTCGAGGATTACGTTATTTCATTTCCAGGTGAGTAGTTTCATGCTACATATTTTTATACATGTTCCCTTGCCCTGAATTTTTGAAAAATTAAATTGTTATTTCATGACTAAACTATTTTGATAAATTATTATATTATCAATGGAATCAAATTATTTCTGAAACATGTGTGAACTTGGCATAATGTAAACTATTTGTTTTGGTCTCATGTTTATAATGGTGAACTACGTAACCAAGGGTTGAGATCAATCCCTCACCAAAACGGCGTCGTTTTAGTGGGGGATTTAAAAAATAAATAATAAAGAAAAAGAAAATTCTGGTTTCAGTCGATAGAGAGAATGAGAGAAAAAGAAGCAGTCGTTGAGGAGTCGCCGCAGCCACCAATGAGGAGTGGTTGATTGTTCTTTTTAGTAATAGGGTTGTGATTCAAAAAACAAGCCCAAAAAACACATTCTAAAAGGGAATACAAAAAGTACTTTGTACCTGAAAATTTGTTGCAATGATTGAACCTCTCATGGTTTGGTGTCTATCGTTGTACCAATTGTATGCACATGCATGCCATTTTCCAAACATTTCTCATTTTCCATCTCAAACCATGCAATGCCAGATTATATGTTAATTCAAGAAAATAATCATTTTAATACAGAAAATAGGGCAGTGGATACAAATATTAGAAATCTCTAGGTGGCTAGTAGGCTGTACAAGCACTACCAAAGCCATTTTATCGGTACTAACCGGAAAGATCGGCACCTAACCGCGTGTGTTTCTGGACTTTCATCAAGGACACACATGCCAACACCATAACCACAACCACAACCACAACCACACCCCTTAACTAGATTCACCAAGGTATTCACCTATTTTTTTTCAAAAATCGATACATTTACATTGTTCAATGTGTAATGATGCTCAACGCACAATAGATGAGAAATTAGTTTTAATTCAACATAATCCTCATGTGGTGTCTACAACAATCAAGACTATTCTCCACCAATAGCCCAAAACAAATATTTTTAAACAATGGATAATTTCTTGTCAAAAGATACATTTTCATCAATTACAATGTGAGTGATATTACATATCCAACTCCCCCATCATCATCAACATAATCATTATTCCAATTTCACAATGTCCAACATCATTTTCCGTTTTCCCTTTCACAATTCCAAATATCCAAAATTTGGGCAAAACCCCTTTTTATTTCAAAATCAATTTTAAGAAAAGATTCCACCTTTACGACACAATTCACTTATAACCATACTTCCATAACCATTTTCAAGAATCAATTTGGAAAGCCCCTCTTTTGATTTCAAACTAAACCCTAGGTTTTACCAAAATTTCCCAAACAAATAATCCTTTTCAAAAGGCAAATAACTAAGTTAAAAAATCATAAAAGGGTCAAAGAAATCCCTACCTCGAATGAGAAGACCAAAGGAAACAAGAAGTAAGACTCGATGGAGCCAAAAACACTAACTTCTCGGATTAGAACAAAGTCCTCGATGTGCTCTATCTTTTACTCTGAAGGATTAGGGTGAGGAAATGCACAGATTGAAAGTATTTGGAGCTAGAGTTCAAGAACTAAAGAGAGAGAGAGAGAGAGTGAAGATCTAGGGTTTGAAATGTTTAGAGAGAGGTGTGAAAAAGTTACTGAAAAAGCCCATCTCTTGGACTGATACACACACAAGCTACTTGAGCAAAGGAATGGTCGCTCGAGCGACAGACACAATAAGTGACACCGCTTGAGCGACCAAAACCAACGTTCGAGAGCACAATGACCCCCTTCCCAGAAGTTCAAACCTACAAAAGTTTGCTTGAGTTGAAGAAGGGCAACTCAAGCAAAGATATCACACTCTTAGAAGTTTTATAAACTGTAAAAGATAGCTTAAGCGCAGGAAAGGTCACTCGAGTGAACAAGTAAAATTCTGGGCAATAACTCTTTGAAAAACTAACTTCCGAACCTGTTTCAAACACAACCAAAACTCAAAATAGCCAAACTCCATAAACAACTAGATAGAAATGAGCTGAACAATAGTTAAATACACAGGTTCTTGGATCCCAAAGCAAGAAACGAGTCGGATCTAAACCAAAATCATTATAATCTCTCCCTTTAAGGAATTTTGTCCCCGAAATTTAAAATCAAGTAACATTTAAAGAGAAAGAAACAATTCTCATATCATCTAGATTTGTAATAAGGATGCAGCAAGTTTCTCAACATCAACTATCATGGTTCAATTTTCCTCAAAACATATACAATGTTCATAAAGTACAACATTTACAAAATTTTCAACGTATGTTTCAAACATCAACAAATAGGTCCGGATACTTCTCATGGACTTCTGCCTCACGCTCTCAAGTCGCTTTCTCAATCCCGTGGTATCGCTACAACACCTTAACCGATGGAATAGAGTCTAAAACCCGAACTGGTCTCTTCTCATATGAGGCATCCTCATCTACCTCTAACCTGGTCCAATCTAATACATGTGAATGATTAGGCTTATACTTCCAGAGCATACAGATATGAAACACATCATGAACCCCGGAGAGTTGGGGCGGCAAGGCCAAATGATAAGCTACCTTTTTGATCGGCTCTAAAATCTCAAAAGGCCCAATATATCTAGGAGACAGCTTCTGGCTCTTCCCAAATCTCATCAAATCCCATCTCGATGATATCTTCAAGAACACGTGATCTTCTAACTCAAAAGATAATGGTCTCCTCCTATGGTTGGCATAGCTCTTTTGGTGACTCTGAGCCAAAGCCAACCTCTTACGGATAAGCATGACTTTCTTAGTCATTTTCCAGACTAGTTCAAGACAGGTGCGTCACCCACATCGGCCCAACACATTGGAGATCTACACGGTCGATCATACAAGGCTTCAAACGGTGCTATACCAATACTCGCCTGAAAATAGTTATTATAGGAAAACTCCACCAAAGGAAAATGCCTCTCCCACAACCCTTTAAATCCTAAAACATAACCTCGAAGCATATCCTCTAAGATCTGAATGGTCTGCTTAGACTGCCTGTCAGTCTAAGGATGATAGGCGGTGCTAAACATCAAACTAGTGCCCAAGGCATTTTGTAGGCTCTGCCATAACCGAGCCATGAAACGAGGATCTCTATCCAATACAATAGTCATAGAGACCCCATGAAGTCGAACTATGTCCTTAACGTAAAGGTCGACAAGATAATCTACCGAGTCATTTGTGTGCATAGGTACAAAATGTGTTGACTTAGTTAACCAGTCGACTATCACCTACACGGCATCATTACCCTGTTTAGTCCTCAGAAGGCCCACTATAATACCCATTGTGACATGCTCCCACTTTCACTCGACTATAGGTAAATGTTGCAACAAACCTGCTAGTTGCTCATGCTCGGCCTTCACTTATTGACAAGTGAGGCACCTTGAAACAAACAAGGCTATGTTTCTCTTCATCTCCCTCCACCAAAACTAGTGGGTAAGGTCGTGGTACATCTTTGTGCCTCCTGGGTGTACCACAAGGCGTGAATGGTGGAACTTTTGGAGTACCTCCTCTCTATAGGATTCTGGCACGAAAAGATGGTCTAAATACTTCACACTCGAGTTAGAGTGCATGATCAAGCCCTTTTTTACCTTTCAACTGGATGCCTTTCCTCTGATAACCTATACCTCATGATCTTCTCGTTGTGCTTCTACAACTCGGCTCACTAATGTAGGTTGTGTAACTACGGTGGACAAAACAGCCGACGCAATAGACTCGCCAAGATGCAAGTCAAACTCGCCAATAGCACCCAATATCTCCCATTCTCGGATAGAAATAATAGTTACATTGCCTACTGATTTCCTACTCAAGGCGTCAGTCACAACATTGCCCTTCCCCATATGATAGTGCAATTCAAAATCATAGTCATCCATAAACTCCATCCATCTTTTTTGCCTCAGATTCAAATCTTTCTGTGAAAATAGATACTTTAAACTCTTGTGATCTAAAAACACCTCGAATTTCTCACCATATAGGTAATGCCTCTAGATTTTCAAGGCAAAAATCACCGCCGCTAGCTCTAAGTCATGAGTTGGATAGTTTCTCTCATGGGTTTTCAACTACCGCGAACTGTATGCTACCACCTTCCTCTTTTGCATCAACACACAACCCAACTCTTCCCAAGACGCATCACAATAAACTGAATAACCCAAACCCCTCTCTAGGATAACCAATACAGGAGTAGTGGTAAGTCTAACCTTAAGCTCTTGGAATGACTTTTCACAAGTCTAACTCCACACAAACTTCACCCCCTTTCTCATCAATTTAGTCAAAGGTGAGGCCAATCTAGAGAAGTCTTTCACAAAACGTCGGTAATACCTAACTAAGCCAAAGAAACTCCAGATCTCAAAGGCATTCTTAGGTTGTTCCCAATCTTGCACTATCTCTATCTTAGAAGAGTCTACCATTACTTCTTTTTCGGATACCACAAGGACTATGAACTTAACTTCTTTTATCCAAAACTCGTATTTCCCGAACTTAGCATACAAGTAGTGAGCTCTAAGCAACTCAAGTATAACCCACAAGTGTTCCTCATGTTCCTCCTTGGAGGGTGAGTAGATCAAGATGTCGTCAACAAAGACAACTACAAAACGGTCTAAGAACTCTCGAAAGATTTGATTCATCAAATCCATAAACGAAGCCGATGCATTAGTTAGCCTAAAAGGCATCACCAAGAACTCATAGCGGCCATACTGCGTACGTAATGCCATTTTCTGAACATCCTCCTACTTCACCCTGAACTGGTGATAACCCGATCTCAAATCAATCTTGGAAAAGCAACAAGATCCTTGTAACTGGTCAAACAAATCATCTATTTGAGGTAATGGGTACTTGTTCTTAACAGTTACTCGATTCAACTTCTAGTAATCAATACACAATCACAGAGTACCATATTTCTTCTTAGCAAGAGAGCCGGTGCTCCCTATGGCGATATACTAGGGCGGATGAAGCCCTTATCTAATAGCTCTTGGAGTTGAATCTTTAACTCACATAACTCGGTAGGTGCAAACCTATACGATGCAATAGAAATCGGTGCCGTACCAAGTACTAAGTCAATGGAGAACTTGATCTCCTGATGGGGTGGCAAACTAGTAAGATCTTTGGGAAAGACATCCGGATATTCACAAACTACCTTGGCAATTCAAATCGGATCACCTAACTCTCATTATCCAAGAGAGTTACAAGAAGACAACTAAGCTCGCCCCTACCACGAGGGTCATAAATTGGCGATAAGACTCTATCAGCTCGGTCCCACAGAAAATAAAAATAGTCACCACTCAAGGTGCACACTGTAACTCTCTGACGGTAACAATCAATAGTAGCACGATATGAGGATAACAAATCCATGCCTAAAACGACATCAAAGCTTGACATGTCTAACAACACAAATGCAAAAAGAAGTCGGGCTCGGCAACCTCTATCTCACAACCACGACATCCCTAGCTTAAGTCAACCTTACCCCCAATTGGAGACTTTACTCTGAGTGGAAACGCTAACTAGGCCACCTCTAACCCCAAAACTGATGCGAATGAAGATGAAATGAAAGAATGTGATGAACTAGTATCAATCAACACATTGGTAATAGAATTGAACAACAAGAAGTTACCTCTCAAAATAGAGGGTGCTGGCAACTGATTTGGTGTGGTAACAACATGCACATGCCCGATAGTCTCTACTCCACCTGTTCACCCCTTGAAGCATAGGACTAGTAAGCTAACTACGTCGAAGAGGCTCCTGGTGTGGCCCTCGAGGCTTGAGCTGACTGGGTAGGCTGATGGCTCTATGTCTGCCTCAAACCAGATACACTAGATGTGCCACCTACCTAAGGGCAAAACCTTCTCAAATGCCCTAATTGCCTACACTGATAATAGGTAGGCAGCTGCCCTCTTCCCTGACTGAGAGAAGAAACCAAGTTTGGGAGAAGTTTGGCATGAATTCGGGTAGGATTGAAACTGAGCAGCTTCATTAAAATGATCATAACTTTTTACACATTTGTAATTTTGATGTGAGACTGCCACCATTGGAAAGCTTACTTTCGGGACTTCAATTCGGACATAAGAATGACCTGAAAAGGAGTCCAGATGAAGGAGATATTCCTATTTGAAGTTTGACATGCAGAACAGATTTTTGCTGTCGGCCATAAAAGTAGCCGGCCGGCCAGTTGAGGTAGCCTACCGGCCACTTGAAGTTGCCTACTGGCCAGTTGTGTCCCAAACTCAGATTTTTTGCATATATTTCTCCTCAAGCTATTTTCACAATGTGCCAGCTGTCCTAGCCCAGATATTTCGACCAAGGCTCCTCTTTTTGCTATATATTGAGGCAATATCTATCATTTTGGAAGGTTGACAAGTTTGGGAGCCTCTCTCTCTATATATATATCTCTCTCTCTCTCTCTCTCTATAATTTTGTGAGCAAAATTCCAGCCTCTCTCTCTAGAAGTCTCTCTCTCTTCCTATATTGTGCTTAGAAGTGAGAATTTCCTAAACTCTTGCAAAGAGACCCTAGACCAAACACCTCTACCTTGTTGTTGAGGTTCTTGGAGGTCCTATTTGAGCTCTCAAAGCTGGTTTTGGCTCAGATTTGCACCTCTTTTGCTGTTGTGCTTCAAGGGTAAGCACTTGTCCCTTTTAAGCTTGTCTTGCACACTTGTTTTGCCACCTTTGTAAATTGTTTTTGGCTTGGTTTTGAACTGAAGAAAACTCTTTTTTTCAGTCCTAAAAATGGTGGTTTAAGCCCCTTTTGAGTTTGAGGGTGGTCCACTCTTCTTGTCTCTTTGCTTGTTAGGCTTTTGTGCCATCTTTCAAAACTTTTGAAACAACTTCTTTTTGGCCTTTTAACCACTGAAATCCAGAGGAATTTAAGTGGTGGAAAGGTGGTTTTGAGGTCCAAAATGGGAGGGGCTGGTCCCCCCTCCTCTTGTCTTGTTTGCATGAGTAGATGGCCTAACATGTGAGCATGTTTTTCTACCTTTCTGTAGCTTTGTTCAAGCATGTTTTAGGCTCTATTTTGACCTGCTTTAACTCTTTTTTTGGCTGGTTTGGCCACTTGTTGCTTGCACTTGTAGTGTAATCATGCTTGCTAGCCTAGCTTACTTGATGTTGTAGCCTATTATTTTAGCATGTGTTGGCTCCACTCTAGCACATTTTTGCTCATGTTTTAACATGTATAAACTCTGTTTTGAGTGTTCTTGAGCATATGAGGCTTGCTTTGTATAGCTATAGTGTAAATAGCCTTGACTAGTTTTGAGCTTTAAGTTCTTTAACACGTTTTGCTTGAGTTATTTGCATGCCATAGCATCATTTCATACATGATTTCAGTGCATGTAACCTTGTCACGTCCTCGCATACTTCACTTCTTCATTGCTTTTGAAGGTCGTGTATTTTGCCCCGCTTAGGAGCTAACATGTGTGCATGTTCTCCTAGTCTTTCATAATGTGTTTCACGTATCTATGCTGAGGAAATATGTGCACAGTCTGTCACATGTGATAGATTATGAGCCGCTTTAGATTAGAGAGGATTTTTCGTACGAGGAGATGCCTGTTCAGATCTTGGATTCGAAAGAAAAAATGTTGCGTACAAAGGTCATTTAATTGGTTATGGTACTGTGGCGTAATCATCTAGTTGAAGAGGCGACTTGGGAACACGAGGACGAGATGCGCGAGAAGTACCCACATCTATTCTCATGATTTACACAGGTTAGTTTCAAGGACGAAACTTTTCTTTTAGGTGGGAGAATGTAAGAACCCTGTAGACACCCCATTTTTGACCGTCCTTAAGACTTGGGCGCCACTGATTGCTTACTCAATGGTGCAGGAAATTCGGTGCAAAGGTTCGTTTTCTTCGGCAAGGAGAGGTTCAAATCCCAACCTTACACCCCATTTTTGGACCAAAAGGATTTAGACCTTAAAACCTTCTCTTTCAAAATAGTTTTTGAAAAGTTCCTACGATGTTCCGATGCTCGCATTTTGTTAAATGTTGCGCTTTTCGGTAAATCGAGCAACGACAAAGTGGAAATAAATGGAAGAGAGGTGAACACTTTGAAAAAATCTTTCAAAACACCTTGTTTAGGGGTTTGGAGTTGAAAAAAAGAGGAAAGGAGAGAAGAAACCAAGTTTGGGAGAAGTTTGGCATGAATTCGGGTAGGATTGAAACTGAGCAGCTTCATTAAAATGATCATAACTTTTTACACATTTGTAATTTTGATGTGAGACTGCCACCATTGGAAAGCTTACTTTCGGGACTTCAATTCGGACATAAGAATGACCTGAAAAGGAGTCCAGATGAAGGAGATATGCCCATTTGAAGTTTGACCTGCAGAACAGATTTTTTCTGTCGGCCAAAAAAGTAGCCGACCGGCCAATTCAGGTAGCCTACCGGCCACTTGAAGTAGCCTACTGGCCAGTTGTGTCCCAAACTCAGATTTTTTGCATATATTTCTCCTCAAGCTATTTTCACAATGTGTCAGCTGTCCTAGCCCAGATATTTCGACCAAGGCTCCTCTTTTTGCTATATATTGAGGCAATATCTATCATTTTGGAAGGTTGACAAGTTTGGGAGCCTCTCTCTCTATATATATATCTCTCTCTCTCTCTCTCTCTATAATTTTGTGAGCAAAATCCCAGCCTCTCTCTCTAGAAGTCTCTCTCTCTTCCTATATTGTGCTTAGAAGTGAGAATTTCCTAAACTCTTGCAAAGAGACCCTAGACCAAACACCTCTACCTTGTTGTTGAGGTTCTTGGAGGTCCTATTTGAGCTCTCAAAGCTGGTTTTGGCTCAGATTTGCACCTCTTTTGCTGTTGTGCTTCAAGGGTAAGCACTTGTCCCTTTTAAGCTTGTCTTGCACACTTGTTTTGCCACCTTTGTAAATTGTTTTTGGCTTGGTTTTGAACTGAAGAAAACTCTTTTTTTCAGTCCTAAAAATGGTGGTTTAAGCCCCTTTTGAGTTTGAGGGTGGTCCACCCTTCTTGTCTCTTTGCTTGTTAGGCTTTTGTGCCATCTTTCAAAACTTTTGAAACAACTTCTTTTTGGCCTTTTAACCACTGAAATCTACGGGATTTTCAGTGGTAAAAACTTTGTTTTGAGGTCTAAAATACGAGGGGGTGGCCTTATCTCCTTGTGTCTTCTTTGCAACTGTTGATGACCCAACATGCGAGCATGCTTTTCTACCATCTCATGGCTTGATCTCAGCATGTTTTTGCTACTTTTTTAGCATGCTTTAGCTCTGTTTTGGGTGGTCTTGGTCATATGTGCTATGGCTTGCATGGCTGTAATGTAGTTAGCTTCACTAGCATTGTGTTTCAAGGCCTCCAACATGCTTTTCTTGAAATGATTGCATGATATAACATCATTTAACATGTGATTTCATTGCATATATCTTTGTCACACTCTCACATAATCCACTCTTTCACTGCTTTTCAGAGTTGTGCTTTGAGCCTTGTTTGTAGCCCAACATATGAGCATGATTTTCTTGCTTTCCATGCTTCCATCTCAGCATGTTTTGGTCAATAATTTGGCATGTTTTAGCTCTGTCCGGAGCTGGTTTGGTCAGTTGAGTTTGATATTGCATGACTGTAGTGTAGTGCTCCTCACTAGCTTTAATGCTTTTGGATTTTGAATATGTCTTGCATGATTTGCTTGCATGATTTAGTATCTTGAGCATGCCATTTCAACACTAAAAAGTCTGCAACCTCCCTCATTTCTTCATTTTTCTATTTGTTTTGAGGGTTGGTTAACCTTATGCATGTGTGTAAGCTTGGGATGGAGCTTGTGCTCAATGGCTTTAACTCTCTTTTGAGGGTTCCTCCTAGCCAAAGGCATGATCTCTGTCATGTCTTAAATGATTCTTTGGTGAACCCCTCTCCCATTAGAGGACAATCACATTGGACTTAATCGGTTAAAGGATTAATCGGTAATGTAAAATGTGTAAACAAGAATTGGACAAGTAAAACATGAACATGATAAGCATTTGTGTTGCATTGCATATGTTTGGATCAGACGTTAATCCAGACACAAGAAAAGTGGGACGTTTCATACTTGAAGTAATGAAACGTGTCACATTTCTTGGTCGCCGTCACCCTTGATCATACATGATAGGGTGGTGGCCATTTGAGTCTTATGTGCACATTCATTAAGCTCGTACAAACTTGACTCTTTGGCCATCATGCATGAAAATGCTTGATTGGTGGCTTGAGAGCCAAGTGCCATACTCCTTTGAGCTTGAGACATGATAAGGTGGGTGGCAGTACACACATTCCTTGAAAAATACATTGTTGTGCCTCTGTTGTTCTCTGTTGCAGCAAAACCAAAAGCTTGGAAAAAGGGGTGGCCAACCGGCCACTTGTAGTAGCCACCCGGCCAGTTAAGGTGGCCGGCAGCCACTTTTTGTGGCCGGCCGGCCACCAGTCCATTTTTGTGCAAAAGTGTATCTGAGTTAGGGCAGAAGCAGTTTGGAAGCTGGTATAGTGTTCAGAGATCAAGGCAAATGCAAACTGAGGCAACAGAGATCATGGCGATGGATTCTCTGGAGGACGCAGCCGAGCATGCACATCTCCCTTGCCCGCGAGGCCATTTAATTGTTTAGACTTGTAGCTAATTCATACATGTGTTGTAAATTATTTAGCTTAATTCATTTTGTATCTTAATTAGCTTGCGTAGCTAGTTATTGAAATTCAATATGTTGTAATAATTAGTTAGAATAGTTAATTAGTTGATTTGTAATAATTAGCTTACTTAGCGTAGCTAGTTAGCTTATTCATTCTGACCCTCCTTCGAAGGGCATAATGTTATAATAAGCGTGCATGTGTGTGTGCATGTCTTCCAATCCCACGTCTTTCTCCCTTTTACATACCACTTTCGATGGTTAGATTAGGGTCATTTTCAATTAGCATACCTTATGCTTTGCATGTTTGCATCCATTCATTTGTCTTGCATGCACCGGGCTCGGCGCATCATTCAAACTGCATCGTATTTCAATACCTCTTTGAATAATGGCCTGAAAAAAAGGGTCAAAGGAAGGCATGGTTGCCAGGCTATACAATGGCCCAGTAGAACACATGCAAAATAGGGAGTAGGGAGTCGGGGATAGTGCAGCCCAGAATGACCAGGCCCCCTATGCCACCGCATTTTGGTTCGCAGGGGGTGGTGCATCCAAAGTTTCCCAGGGGAGGTTGGAGACCTATGGTTGAAACCAGAACACAAAAAAGAAGGGAACAGAGGAAGTTCTATGCAATGATGTCCTAATTGGAGAACCAGGACTTGAAACCACCAAGGGCACAGAACCTAACTTGGTCCAAAGAAAAAAGGGATAATGAAACCTATGCACCAAAAAATGCAGTAGTATTAACACCAGGGAATGACACCAAGGAGGTTCCCAAACCG
Source organism: Camellia sinensis (assembly GCF_004153795.1). Classification (NCBI taxonomy): domain Eukaryota; kingdom Viridiplantae; phylum Streptophyta; class Magnoliopsida; order Ericales; family Theaceae; genus Camellia; species Camellia sinensis. The sequence goes on from NW_021028542.1 coordinate 341,964, forward strand.
TCGATGGCATGTGAGGAACCCATACCCATCACGGAGGAGGAGTTGCTCAGACAGAGAATTAGAGAATTAGAGAAGGAATTACAAGTTGACGATGAAGCCATGAAGGGTAGCCAAGAGGTGGCCCCAGTGGTCAAGATGACAGGGCATGTCGACATGGAAAATGACGAGGTTAAGTTAGAGAGTCCTGGGGATTTTGGAGATAAAGTAGCCATCCAACTTGGTAGTTTCAATTCACGGATTATAATGTGATGATGGCTATTCCCAAGAGTTTTCAAGCTAGACCAGACCAGACCAGACCAACCAACACACTTCGTGATGTGAAAGACTTCACAGAAGCAGTGGCCCAAATAGCATAAACTAAGGCTAAAACAACAAGGTCAATCGAAGTAGTCAAGTCTGTCAATGGAGACCAAGTAATGATGCAAAAGCTTGGAGAGGAATTGATTAACCATCTGAAACTTCTATACGTGCAAGTACACCTTGATGGAGTGCCTGTTGATAGGGTTTTGGTCAATAATGAGGCCATCGTTAACATCCTTCCTCCTAAAACTCAAAGGATGTTAGGAAAAACAGTGGATGATTTGATACCTACCGACATCTCAATTAGTAACTTTGCAGGAGGCTTGTTCAAGGACAAAGGAGTAATAGTCTTGAAATTAGAAATCGGAGCAAGGGCCATGGGCATAACTTTCTTCATGGTCAATTCCACCTCTAACTATAATCTGTTGCTAGGAAGAGACTGGATCCATCTGAATGGGTGTGTTCCAACCTCATTACATCAAGCCCTCATCTTCCTGACCAGTCGAGAAGGGAGCAAGCCACATGATGGCATGGAGGTTTACTGGGCTAATGCTAATCCCTTCATAGTAGATGTTCATAACATTGAGGCAACACTATATGAAGAAAGCTTGGGACCAGTGCAGGTGGTTTCTGAAGAGCTGAAGACACAAGGAAGGGGCATTACTCCTAAAGAGTTTTAAGCCTACATAGACGAAGGATTTCGACAGATTGGCAAAGACTTGGCCAAACCCAGCCTAATGCGAAAGAGGCAGGGTGAACCAATCATTGAATTGGTGGCTGAACAAGATGGTTGAATGATGAATACAGTGGTCGATGAGGAGGAGGACATTAGTACAGTTAGGTCTACTTTCTTTAGATTGTTTTGTTTCTTTTTTGCAAATAAGGTCAGTCCTAGAATTTTACCATGTTCATGGGCTGAATGTGATTGACAATAGCCCTCTTAGTTATAGAGAAGTCCAGTTGGAACATTTGCAAGCAGCACTTGCTAAGTTAGATGATCTTAGAGTTGATGTACAGGATCCCTTAGAGGAGTTTAACTTCGGGGATGAAGCCTGTAAGTGGCCCATTTTTGTCAATGCAAAATTATCTAATAAATACAAGGAAAAGCTAGTTGGCCTTCTTCCTGATTATATGGACTGTTTTGCATGGAATTATGATGAAATGCCTGGTTTAGACAGATCATTAGTTAAGCATAAGCTCCCAACACAAAGTAATCATATTCTCTATAAGCAGCCTCCAAGAAGAATGACTAATGAGGTGGGGATGTTAGTTAAAGAAGAAATTGAAAGGCTGCTTAAAGCAGGGTTCATAAGGACTGCCAGGTATGTTGAGTGGCTGTCCAATGTGGTTCCAGTCATGAAAAAGAATGGCAAATTGAGAGTCTGCATAGACTTCAGGAACTTGAATACTACAACTCCCAAAGATGAGTACCAAATGCCTGTGGCTGATCTGTAGGTTGATCCAACAGCCAAGCATAAAATCTTATCTTTCATGGATGGACATGCCAGGTATAATAAGATATTTATCAGCCCAGAAGACACCCACAAAACAGCTTTCAGGTGTCCTGGGGCTATGGGCACATTTGAGTGGATTGCTATGCCATTTGGCATAAAAAATGTAGGCGCTACCTATCAGAGAGCCATGAACTTAATCTACCATGATCTAATTGAAAAAAATTTAGAAGTCTATATAGATGATGTGGCCATCAAGTCAAAAAGTTTTGATGAACATTTAGACGACCTTCGACAGACTTTTCAAAGGATGAGGTCTTATACGTTGAAAATGAACCCTTTAAGGTGTGCATTTGGGTGCCTATTGGAAATTTTTTAGGCTTCCTGGTTCATCAAAAGGGTATTGAGTTGGACACAAATAAGGCCAAAGCTATACTAACAACACCACTGCCAACCAACAAAAAGAAATGCAGAGCTTTCTAGGGAAGGTGAATTTCCTGAGGAGGTTCATAGCTAACTTGGCTGGGAAAACTTCGGCTTTTTCACCTTTGGTAAAAGCCAAAGCAGATATAGACTTTACCTGGGGAAAGCCTCAGTAGGAGGCTTTTGATTTAATTAAGAAATACTTAATGAATCCACCAGTCCTAATGCCCCCCATCAAAGGGAAGCCACTAAAGTTATATACTTCAGCATGTGAAGGGTCCATTGGGTGCCTATTAGCTCGGGATAATGAGAATAGCCATGAGCAGGCCATCTATTATCTTAGCAGAAGGTTAAATGATGTAGAAACCAGATATAGTTCAGTAGAAAACTGTGTTTGGCTTTATATTTTGCTGCCATCAAGCTAAGGCATTACATGTTGCCTTTGGAAGTATGGGTGGTAACCCAGACTGATGTGATTAAGTACATGCTGTCTATTATGAGGGGGAGAAAAGGTAAGTGGTTGCTAGCTCTGATAGAATATTGCTTCAAATATGTTCCGCAAAAGGTTGTTAAAGGCCAAGCCTTGCTGATTTTTTAGTTGAACACCCTGGATCTTCCGTTGATGAAGATTTGTTTGAAGTAAACTATGCAAAAAATACCCCCGGAGGCTAATGTTTGACGGCTCTAAAACAGAAGAATGTGTTGGAGCTGGTGTTGTGTTTGTAGCACCTAGTGGCCATGTTCATCAGTTTTCATACCAATTAGATGAACAGTCAGAATTACTAGGCATTAAATTTGAGTAATTGGCTTCCAAAATTGATTTATTGGAAATAATGGAAATGTGTTGAGTTAACGGGGTAAATACCTTGGTAAGTTTGGTTAGAGGGTGTAGTTGATTGTAAATTAAGTTAGCTTGAGGTCCACGGTGAAAGTCTGAAACACGCGCAAAGTACGTACCAAGTTCTATCTAATTAGGAGCTCGTAAAGTGATTTTGGTAGTTCTTTGAGAGCCTACTTGCAGACACCAGCCTAGGGCTACCAGTGTCATATTTACCAACCTTATTTTATCAAATGATTAATTGGTGGATTTTGATTCTTGAAACAAGTGCATGGCATGAAAAATTCAAAACGAGAAAATTTAAATTTTGGCACGACATTTGATGTGCATTGGACCTCGTGATAATGTTAAACTTCATACACTTTATTTAGATTATTTATGCTGGTCTTTATACTCATCCATGTGTGAAAACAACTTTTCAGGTGATGATAGTGTGCCTTCACCGAGATGAAAGCATGGAGGATGTTTTTGGAGCATAAGGCTCGGTTTTTCTTTGTTTAACTTTTTGCAAACTGTAGACACCTCATTTTTTACCGGCACTAAGACTCGAGCGCTTTCTTTCGATGAGTCGATGAGGAAAACAGGAATGTGTTTCTCTTAATGTTCTCAGTAAGAAAGATGAAATTTTCTTTATTTCCAACCCTAAGCCTGTTTTGGCCAAGTGTTCAAGATTCGCTCAAAACTCTCTTTCGAAAACTTTCTTTCTACGTTTTGTTTTGAATGTTTGCTTTGGAATTTGAGTAAAGAACAGTGTAAAAATAGAAGGAAATGATGATAATTATGTAAAAAAATCCTATTTCGTGCAAATTAGTTAGACCTTGGCCATTGTTTTGGCCTGGCCGACTAGTTTTCCCAGAAACAGAGTAGTTTCGGTAGAATTTTTACTAGAAGTGTGTGGAACATGCTATTCTAGATCTTTATTGATACAGTCATGCACAAGATACACACCTCCTCACCCTTCATTATCTTCCTTTGGTCTCCATTGCCAAAAGAGCCTTTCTCTCTTACCCAAAAGGTGGCATCGAAAGTCTTAACCTATGTCACCCCATCACCCTCCGCTCCTACCTTGTTTCCCTCCTCCTTGACTTAGAAATCCTTTCTAATTGCTTATAGAGATATATAGAGATCAGAATGGGAAAAAAAAAAAGAGAGATTTTAATAGAGAGATATAGAGAGACAAAGAGAGAACTTGAAGCTTGGAACCAAAACCATCTCTTCAAAAACACCATTCCAACTAGAATTTCAAAATTGAGAATTGAGAATTGAGAACACACTTCCTAAGCTTGAGAGTAGTTAAAAGGAAGTTTGAAAGTCAAATTCTTTCCTTGGAAGGTGAATTTTGCACATTTTTCATTTTCATTTACTTTCTTGCATTTTCTTTCATTTTCTTTCTTATATTGCTTTTTCTTGCTTCAATTTCAAATTATAAAACCTGTTGTAAGTTAACTAGAAGTGGTTAGTTGAGCCACTTGCATATTTCCCGTTTATGTTTTTGGTGTTTGAACAAAATAGAGCACTTTGCCTAGCCTTATTGGCTTGTCGGCCAATTAATTGGCCGACTGACCAACTTTTTGGCTGGCCAGCTCCTCTTTTGCTCGGCTGGCCATCCTCTCCTAGACAGAACAGAACAGCTTCCCACTGTCGAGTAGAATAGCCTCCGACGGTCTCTGAGGCCCCTTGAAGCTCCTGTTTATACTCTTTTTTTTTTTTTGACTGACTATAGTTTTGAGGATATAAGTTGTTATAATTATTTTTATTCCTCTCCTCCTTTATTCAGATTTGTAATATTCTAAAGTTGTTATAGTGATTCTGATTTTGACTCGACCCATTTGATATTCTGGACTTGGGCTTTATGGTTTCTGAATGTGTCCATGTCTTTTTCCTTTATTCTTACTTGAGTTTGGCTATTGGGTTGTATCAAGCATGTTTGGAACAGGTTGGTTGCTTGGTTTTTAAACTTTTGTTGACCAGGATTGTACTCCTTCGCTCAAGTGGTACTTCTTGTGCTCGAGCGGGCTTTGTGAACTCTCAGTACTTTGCAAGTCTACAAAACTACTAGGAGGATGTATTCTATGCTCGAGCAGTGTTTCTTATGCTCAAGCGGTCATGCGCTCGAGCGCGATGGTCTGTTCTCTGCAAAGCTACTGGAAGTGTGTATTCTGTGCTCAAGCATCACTTCTTGAGCTCGAGCGGTGTACCCTTTTTCATTATGTCTTGGAGCTCGAGCATCACTTCTTGCGCTTGAGTGGAACAACTTATTGTGTTTGATGCTCGAGCATCAACTCTTGCGCTCAAGTAGACTGTGCGTATATCAGTTCATAACAGCCACTTTTTACATCACTTTTTCATCTCCTTCTCTCTCTAAAACATTTCAAAATCTTAGATCTTGAGCTTCGCTCTTTAGAACTCACCTTCTTTCTACTTTTTCACCTAGATCCATTGGGTTCTCTACCCAAGTGCCTTTGTTAAAAAGGTAGAGCATCTCTAGAGCTCCATTTTGGTCCAAACAAGATTTGGTTTCGGCGTCTTTGAAGTTCCTCCATTGTTGCATTGGTCTTCTATGAGTTTTAACTTAGTTATTTGTTGTTGTGTAAGAAAACCTCCGCTCGAGCGGACTGTGCTTATATCAGATCGCGAAAAGGCACTTTTTAGATCTTTTTTTCACATCTTTTCATTCCAAAACCAAAAGTTGAGAGCCTCTCTCTCTAAAACCTACCTTCTCTCTTCGTTTTCACCTAGATCTAGTGATCTATGCACCCTAGTGCTTTCATAAAAAAGGTAGAGGGTCTCAAGCTCTTCATTTTCATCCGGGTGGAAGTTGATTTCGCCACTTTTGGAGTTTCTCTCTTGCTCAACTCGTCTTCTCTCTTTGAGGTAGGGATTTTCTACACTTTAATATGGGTTTTAGCTTAGTTATTTGTACTTGTGTAATAATGGTGGAATTTGAGAGAAATTTTGACAAACCTAGGGTTGGGTGAATAGTAAAAGAGGGGTTTTGGATAGAAGTGGGATAAACGAATGTAGAGCGTGAGAATGAAGCTTTGTGTTGTTAAAATGATAAATTTTGGGCCTTTGAGTCGATAAGTTGAAAAGGGAGAAAAATTCCCTAGAACGATTATAGTAATCATTTCGTATAAATATTTGAGATAGGTGTTGTAAACACAAAATTGAGCGAGTGTTGGAATAGATGATGAAACCGAGTATATATAACACTTCACGTCCTTGGAAATTTGGATAATTTACCGGTTATGAGATTAAATATCTGTTTAGAAATATCTGTTTTGGGCTATCGGTGGAGGATAACCATAATTGTTGTAGAAATTGCATAAGGATTAGGTGAATTGAAACCAGTCTCTTATTGGTTGTCATTGAATATGACTATGTTTTAATACATTGTATATGTATGGTGTTTAGGAGGAGAAAATGGATGTACTCCATGTTTGGGAGAAGAAAGGGGATGGACTCTATTGAATTAAGTTAGCCTACGCGTCCAGGGTGAAAGTCTGGAAAACATTGTGTATACATGGGTGTCAATTCCCGCTGACAAAATTTCCGTAAAATGGAAAATGGAAGTGTTTGTGTGATTATTATATTGAATTGAGAACCTTTGAGTTGTACCCTCAGTTTGGTTGTTTGTAATAAATGGAAGTAACTCATGAACTAAGATAAAATGAGTTGTGATATAAAACTTGGCATGGCATGGTTTGCAAAAGAGTGGTAAATGATTTTGTTACCGACATTGTATATACACATCATATTTATATCTTTGTTAAGATTCATATATTGTGTTAGATTGTTTCTACTGGGCTTTGGCTCACCCTACTTGGGAAAAACCATTTTCAGGTTCTGGTGATATGCCTTCGCCAAGGACTTAGCTTGGGAGGACTGTGGAGCTGAAGCTCACTTTTGTTCATTTTGTATTTACTTTCTTTTCAAGCCTAGGGCTTTTTGTGTATTGAGCTTCTGACTCATTTTGTTGTAACCAAGCAAAGTCTTAGAAAGATGTAAACCTTTAGGGAATATAAATACATGTTTAGCTTTCATTCTTTATTACTACTTGTAACACATGTTGTAGATTCAGGATGAACTATTTATGAATGTACACTGCATGTGTCACCATTTGTATATTAATTCCAATTAATGAAAGCTTTTTATTTCACCTATATCACTTTGTATTAGTTGTTTGGAGTTGTATTGTGCAATTAATTTGGGGGCGTTACAGTTGTAACAATTTCTTGCCCCACTTCTTTCTATCCCATTCTTTTATTTTGCTTTTTGTATTTTGTAAATATGCATCTTGTATATGCTTGTCATCATATCCATGCTTTGCATCCATGTTTCATGCCTTAAGATCCGGCTAGAATTGCATCCATGAGTTTAATGGATTATTATGTGATTTTGTACACGATCTCATGTTTTGAGTTGATTCACATGCCATATATTAGAAGCCAGATCTGTAATTGCATTTTACAAGTGAATTGCATTAGGATCTTGTATATAAAAGCATGCATATTTTACTAACTTTGTTTTGTGCCTATTTGTGGGACATCGATAAATATGTAAGATTTTGTGCCTTAACATCCCGCTTGTGTATGATTTTTTACTATGTTTAGCATCCTACCATGTGGCTAGTTTCTTATTTGATATAACTCTATGCATGCCAGTGGGTGAAAGTTGTGTTATTTAATTTGGGATAAAATTGATTTTCATGATTACACTATTCAAAATATTTTCAAAACAATGAAATCAAATTGCTCTAAATTGAACGACACAGTCTACATGTGTTTGCTTCACATAGTAATTTTTAAGTTTTATAAAATAATCAAAATATGAACACATAAAGGAAATAAAAATCATATCATGGTTAGTAAAGGCCGATCTTTTAATCGGGTAAGCGGGGATGCTCAATTAATGACCTTCTCTCTTCATACCTAAGGTTCCAAGCCAAGCATCCTTGGTTACGATGAACAGTGGCCTTGGCATGAGTTACAAGTTTACTAATTTTTTCAAAATATTAGGTGGCGACTCTGAGATCTGATGACATTGTCCATTTCTGGCAATGTTTTGCAATAAAATGGATTTTCAATAAAGGTTGCCAAATCTGAACTCTCATCTATGTTTCACATTGCACTCATGAAACTAGATCAAAGAGAATCGAGACTCTGAACTATTTAACAGCGAGCGGGTAACCCCCAGGCAGTGTTACACAAGCCAAGGGCTATATGTGTGTTGGGTAAAAAAATCCACTTTTATTGTAACCGGATTAAACCTTGGAATTTGTAACCCTTAGGGTATAATATTTGTATCTAATTAACTTTTATCTTAGTAATTCACATGTTATAGATTCATATTCTAGATAGTGTTCGGGCTTGGTAGGCCTATTTTTTGACCAATTAAGTGATCTAAACCATTCACTTTTTAAAATTCGTTGAGTAAAATATTCATACCAAAAATTAAGATAATCGGATATCAGTATCTATATGTTTAAATCAAATTTGTATTACAAAAAATCGATGCTATTTTTAAAATTATAATTGTCAATCATTTTTTAAAACAAATATGGTTCAAACATATAACTATCGACGTCCAATCGTCTTTATTTTTGACACGGATATTCTACTCAATGAGTCTTAAAATGAACGATTTGGATTACTAAAATCGATTCCAAAATAGACCTACCAAGCTCAAATGCTTTCTCAAGTCGAGATGATAACTTCAGAGAAACCAAACCCATATAATTATACACCTTTTACACATTTTAATATGCATTTTATACATTTTGCAGCATTAACAATAGCCCTAAGGGCTATTTTTGGCATTTTCCTTTATAAAAAAATAAAAAAATATATAAAAAAATTATATTGATTTGAAATTGTAATCACAAGATTTCAGCATATTTCTTTTAAGAAAATGTACAACAAACTTTTTATTAAAATCTTAATTATTGTACAATTTTTGTAAAGACAAATTTATGAATCATGTAATTTTAATTATTCGATCAATTTAACTTTTTTTCATGAATGATCTATGTACATGGAAGTACTAATTAATCAAATCGAATTTTCTTGACCAATCCTATTATGATCGTAAAAACAAAATTGGACAGTTACAATCAAAACGCAAATGGGACATAAATAGCTCTCATAATATTTCTCATGCAATGCATTCCAAGATTGTGTTTAGATTATGAATTTGAATAGAAATTTGAAAAGTGAAAGATAAAATATGAGTAAAATGTGAATGAAATATAGTTACATTCTACTTATATTTCACTGCCATTTTTTTGTTTTCTTTTTCAAAATTCATAATTCAAATACAACGAAAATGTTTATCTCTTAATAATTATCATACCAAGCATTCAAAATCATATACACAAATCCTCTCGCAAATCGTATACTAAATTAACACACAATCACATAGATATCATTACAGTTGTAGGTAGCTAAATAGTTTTTCAAGTTGCATGCACGCTCAAGAAGCTGTTCATAAACAATGGAATGTGAAATCAAGCTCACAATGGAAGCTATAAAACTAAATGATTGTGGTTAAAAATATATACAAATGACAAATATTAGAAAACATTCACCTTTCTTATTGGCCAAATAGAGAAACTAGCAAATTTTTGCACGAGGTAGTCCAGCGTTCTACACTCCCCAGCAAATTTGTGTTTGCCCATAACTTCAATGCAAACTGTTGATGTGTAAATGTACAACAAAATATGAATTTTCCTCTCATCAAATACGTGCAGGATGCATGTAGATTCATAATCGGAGAAAAAAAATGTCTTTAATTTTAATCATTTAAGAAAACATAAAGTGTGACTCACTAAAAGTATATTCATTTGTTGGTCTCTTTGTTAATTTTATTAAAAGTGTGACCCATTATCAGTGGCGGAGCCAGTATTTATTGTTATTGGAGTCAATTAATAATCAAAATACATTACACAAGTATTAACTTACTAAAAAAAAAACTAAAAATGTAAAAAGCTAGAAATATCTCATTTTGTCTTTAATTTTTATCTATGAATCATATTTTAGAGAGAGAGAAAAGTTCAATACTTTTTTTATGTTAAAAGTGGGCATTCTCTTAAAATAATATAATTTGGTTGTGTCATTTTAATGAAATTTCAAAATATCACTTAATTGTTTAAATTTATCTCATGAAATTACAAAGTGTTAATTAAAATATTGAATTAACATCAATTATGTCTAACATTTCAGTGGGTTCAATTGAACCCATTGATTACAATGTAGCTACGCCAATGCCCATTATGTTAACACATTCTTCATAATTTTATGACTTTATGATGTTGTGGATGTTTGGATTTATTTTTATTTTTTTTTGGCTTTTTGTTAGCTTATTTTCGTTTTTAGTGAATTTTTTTTCTTACCATTTTTCTTGGCACTACGCACGTGTTGGAGATCCATTTGGGTAGTGCACTTCTCTGAATGCTGCCTCCAGCAGAGTTGCCTACTTCTTCGCCACTGATTTCGGCAGGTGAAGTTCACCGATTGGAGTCGGCTAATGACTGATCGGCGGATGCTGGACATTGGAGTTGTGACTGATGAAACGTTTGGGATCAATGCCTTGGCATGTCCGTAGGGCTTCCCAGGCGAATCTACTTCGATGTTATGGAGGTCAAGAATTCAAAAGACCTTCTAATCCCTACAGTAGTCTGGAGCAGCGACGAACCAAAGCAAAGAAGAGTACTTACTCGGGTGTATTTTTATCGTCGTATAATTTATAACCGTCCATACAAGAATGATCCTCCACTTTGCTTTCTGAATCGCAAACCGCACGCTGTATGCCGTCTACACAGGTTATAAGCAAATACGAATCGCAAAGCAACAACTACATGTTCATCGACACGTAAGGAAAATTTTTATGCTCATGCCAGTGAGCACAATTGCCTGTCAAGTTCTTTCCTACTCCGAATGACGTGTTCATCTGTGTTGGCAAGCGGTGCGCGACCTACCAATTCGGAGCGCTGAGTGATCGGAATAGC
>NW_021028542.1:360303-379055 GCF_004153795.1 Camellia sinensis
TGATAATCAGAAGCAAGGGGTAAGCAACTTCTCAGAATCAGATTTTTTGAATTAAAATAAGCTGTTAGAATCAAAAACTGTTTGAAATAAGTTTAACCAAACAGTTCAAAATAACTTTTTCAAAGCTAAAAGCATAAGTGGCTCTGAAAAGCTGAAACACAACATGTCTATGATGATGGTAAAATGGCATGCGGCAAAATAGCAAAGTAAGTTCATCATCCTCCACTATTATTACAGGCTTGTAACTGACTAAGAAACAAAAACACAAATAAATAAATAAATAAAATCAAGAAAAAAAATGTGTAGCATAGATTCATTTTAAGTGTAGGATTTACAATACAAATGTTAGATCATAACCACATTTTTTTTTTTTTTTTTGTTGTGTGAATATATTTGTGTGTTTGATCTCTTTGACGGTAGCATTAGCCTTATTATTATTGATGGAATTGATTTCCCTCCAATCCACTTTTTGACGGTAGAGGTACAATTTAGTATATTGTGGCTTATTTTCAGTCCACATTTGTAATTCGAACTATTCAACTTTTAGTGTCTTCAGATTAAATTATTCATGAAAAAATATTAGGAGATTTGATATTGATAGTCACATGTTTCAATCGAAATTTGTCTTTAAAAAAATGAATTGCAAGTATAATTTTGCAAAAAATAGACCATCCATATTTTTTAGACAAATGTGATCCAAACATGTTTGTACTAATTTCTCATCGATCAAAATTTTTTTTAACAAGTGGCGTGTCTGCGTCGACTACAAAACAGTCAACAAGGCGTGTCCAAAAGATAGCTTTCTTCTACCAAGGATAGATCAACTGGTAGACCTAACGGCGGGGCACAATCGACTCAGCTTTCTGGATGCATACAGAGGCTACCACCCGATCGCCATGCAAAAACCAGACCAGGAGGTCACATCCTTTACAACTCCGAGAGGATTATACTGCTACAAGGTCATGCCCTTTGGCCTAAAGAACGCAGGGGCGACATTCCAACGGATGGTCACCAAGATGTTTGAACCATTGTTAGGAAGAACAATGGAGGCCTACATCGACGACATGGTGGTCAAAAGCAAGGATAAGAATGACCATCTGAAGGACTTAGGAGAAATGTTTGAAATCTTGAAGAAGCACAAGTTGTGCCTCAAAGCATCCAAGTGCGCATTCGGAGTAGGATCTGGCAAATTCTTGGGCTTCCTTGTGACCAACCGAGGTATAGAAGCAGACCCCTCCCAAATCAAAGCAATCCAGGAGTTGGAAAGACCAAACTCAGTCAAAGAAGTGCAGCATCTCACCGGCATGGCGGCTGCGCTCAATCGGTTCATAAGTAGATCGTCAGACAGACTACGACCATTCTTTCAAGCTCTAAAGGGCAAGTTTGAGTGGGATGAAGAATGCGACCAAGCTCTGGAAAGCTTGAAGGAATATATGTCTTCCCCACCTCTGCTTGTTACCCCAGTACCTGGTGAAGAACTCTTTTTGTACCTGGCAGTCTCTCAGCACGCAGTTAGCGCAGTATTGGTTCGTGCAGAAGGAATACAACACCTGCCTATCTTTTATGTCAGCAAGACATTGTTGGGAGCCGAAACAAGGTACTTGCCATTAGAAAAATTAGCATTGGCCTTAATGATGGCCTCCAGAAAATTGGCACACTACTTTCATGCCCACACCATAGTCGTCCTTACAGCTTTTCCCCTAAAAGCTTTGTTTGAAAGGGCGAACTTTAGTGGGCGAATCTTGAAGTGGGCAGTGGAGTTGGGACAATTCGACATCAAGTTCCAACCCAGAACCACAGTAAAAGCCCAATCTTTGGCAGACTTTGTTGCAGAATTCACTCCTGGAAGCCATCATATCTGCCCAGTCGACCTAACTGACACAACCGAACTAGGGATGGAAGTTGACGCCGGAATAGCGCAACCCCTGGCAGAAAGCACTCAGTCAGACTCCAAGGCAGACCTAACTAAAGGCAACAAGGAAGAAACAAATCAAGACTCACCAACAGTACAATCAAATGGCGAGGGGCAGACAGCAAGCATGGACTTTGAAGAAAACACTATTCTTGACCCCACGACATCATCTGACCCCTCCACTTGCTGGAAGTTGTTCGTTGGAGAGATGTGGAAGCTCTTTGTGGATGGAGCATCCAACCGGCATGGCGCAGGACTTGGCATAGTCCTCATCTCTCCAGATGGCCTGGTTCTAGAGCAAGCAATCAACCTTGGCTTCCCAGCATCCAACAATGAAGCAGAGTATGAAGCGCTTCTCGCAGGACTCAAATCAGCATGCTACATGAAGGCCACCGAAGTAATGGTCTACAGCGACTCACAGTTGGTGGTAAACCAAATTTCTGGCGACTATGAGGCAAAGGATAATAGGATGGCCAAGTACCAAGAGTTGGTCAGAACAGAGATCAAGAAGTTTGATGTAGTAAAAATAGAACAAATTGGCAGAGAAGAAAACAGCAGAGTGGACGAACTAGCAGGCTTCGCCTCAATGGCAGACTCCTCCATACCTCATCCACTTCTGATCGACTACCTACCAAGGCCAAGCACAGATTACCCCGAAGCAGAAGAAGTATGCTGCACAGAACTAGGCCCCTCTTGGATGGATCCCATCATCCTGTTCTTAAAAGACGGCATCTTGCCAGAAGAGAAAAAAGAAGCCTACAGAATAAGAGCGAAGTCGCAACGATTTTGGCTATCTCCATCCTTGGCGTTATACAAGAAGTCATTCTCAGGGTCTTACTTAAAGTGTGTTCATCCCAGCAAAGTGGAAGCATTCTTGTTCGAAATATACGAAGGGGTATGCGGAAGCCATCAAGGTGGAAGATTGCTAGCATACAGGGCCATTTCACAAGGTTATTGGTGGCCATATATGCAGGCAGACTCAGAGAAATATGTGAAGAAGTGTGAGAAATGCCAAAAATTCGCGCACCAAATACATCAACCAGCAAGAGAACTCCTACCATTAACTAGCCCATGGCCTTTCGCAATGTGGGGCTTGGACATAGTAGGACCACTTCCAACAGCGCCCGGCAACAGGAAGTTCTTCCTCGCAGCAACAGACTACTTCACAAAATGGGTGGAAGCAGAAGCATTGGCATCAATCAAAGAAAAAGATGTGAAGAAGTTCGTTTGGCAGAATATCATCACTCGGTTTGGCATACCAAAAGCCCTAATCTCAGACAATGGTACTCAGTTCGACGGTAGAATCTTCAGAAGCTTTTGTGAAGAGTACAAGATAGAGTTCTACAATTCTACACCGGCATATCCTCAAGCAAATGGGCAGACAGAAGCATCAAATAAAGTCGTCTTGGATGGACTGAAGAAAAGGTTGGAGAAGGCAAAAGGCAAGTGGACAGACGAACGTCCTCATGTTTTATGGGCTTACCGCACCACACCTCGACGATCAACGGGAGAAACACCATTCTCCTTAGCTTATGGAATGGAAGCAGTAATCCCACTAGAAGTTGGCCTCCCCACAATTCAAAGCGAAAATTTTGATCCAGACTTGAATGAAGAAGCCATAGCATTGGAACTCGACCTTGCGGAAGAAAGAAGAGAACGAGCACTGGTTCACATCGCCTCATACCAACGAGAGTTAATCAGAAAATATAACAAGACAGTGCATCCAAGACAATTCAAGATTGACGATTGGGTACTGCGCAAAGTAATGGGAAACACTTTGGTTCCAGGAGATGGCAAGTTAGGGCCAAATTGGGAAGGTCCTTACAAAGTGGTTGGATTAGCAGGCAAAGGGGCATACCACCTAGAAGACAAGGACGGCAAAGCAATCCCTAGGCCATGGAACACAGCCAATCTCAAGCTATTTTACTTTTAGCTTTTTCTTTTTCAAACATATGTAAATTTTTCTTTCTTCAATAAAACAAGCAATTCTTTTCAACACAAGTTGTTCTTTGTAAAAATTAGCTTTAGTGAAGATTAGGTACATTGCAAGCACTTTATTCTAAGTTAGCTGGAAAAACTAACTTAGAGGCTGGCTGGAATAAACCAACACCCTTCCTAAGCCCAGGATAAGGATCCAGGCTGCACGACGTTTGGTCGGAATAACCAAACATTATTCTAAGTTAGCTGGAAAAACTAACTTAGAGGTTGGCTGGAATAAACCAACACATTTCCTAAGCCCAGGATAAGGATCCAGGCTGCAGGATGTTTGGTCGGAATAACCAAACATTATTCTAAGTTAGCTGGAAAAACTAACTTAGATGTTGGCTGGAATAAACCAACCCTTATTACTCTTCAGCCGAAGTAAGGGTATGGCTGAAGAATGGTTGGCTGGAATAAACCAACTCTTGTTACTCTTCAGCCGAAGTAAGGATATGGCTGAAGAGTGGTTGGCTGGAATAAACCAACTCCTGTTACTCTTCAGTCGAAGTAAGGGTAGGGCTAAAGAGTGGTTGGCTGGAATAAACCAACTCCTGTTACTCTTCAGCCGAAGTAAGGGTAGGGCTGAAAAATAGTTAGCTGGATTAAACAAACTCTGTATACTCCTCAGCCGAAGTAAATATATCGGCTAAGGAGTGGTTGGCTGGTAAGCATAGTTTAACCAGCTAAAACCGGAATAAGAGTTCAAGTAAAATTTTCATTCAAGACATTACAAATCCAAGCATACGAATCAAAATCGGAATAAGAGTTCAAGCAAAATTTTTCATTCATTGAAAAGCCATTACAAAGCAGGGGCATAGCCCGATTACAAGAACAAAAAATAACGAAAGGAAAAAGTACATAATCAAGAGAAAAGTTCTTCAATTTCGGCATCAAAAGCTGCATCACCATCAACTTGAAGACCGGTTTCATGAGGGAGCTCGCTCTCGGTTGCCAGAGTGGTTTCGGTTGGAACCACGGTTTCACCTAGTAGTTCAATAGTCAGGTCTTCCACCATGGGCTCCAACCGAACTGATGGGTCCGCACTGACAACCGGAGTACCTTCAGAAGCAGAGGAGTCGTCGGAATCTGAATCTTCTAGAAATTCCTGTTGCAGGGCATTAGCATAGTCCACAAGGGAGCACGATATAAAATAGGTTGGAGGGTTGAGAAGCTCGGAGCCGCACTTGAAGAACAGCTCCTTGGCAGCATCGCACTGTTTGACATAAGCATCCTCTGCCTTCTTGTAGCCCTGCTTTTCGGCTCCCTTCGCGCTCTTTTTCAGTTGAGTTATTTCGGTATCTTTTCTCTTTTCAAGCTTTACCAACTCGCGCAGATACTTGTCTTTCATAGCGATGGCAGCTTTCTGCTTCTCCGCTTCAGCCGAACTAACCAGACCGGCAAGTCGGCCGTTCTCAGCTTGTAGCTCGGCCATTTTCTTTTCGGCTTCTTCTAGCTCGGCCACCTTTGCTTCGGCTTCCGCCATTGCATGCCTTGTGGTTTTTCTAAGCTCTTGGACTTTATTGTAAGTAATGTTGTTTTTCTGTAAGGCCTGACAAAATGAAGACTTCCCTTGAGCCGAAGTAAAAGTTGGGAAAAATTAGACAGAAAAAACGGACAGAGCTACTTACCAAAATCATGGACTTCGATGAAGACCGGATGGACTTCAATTCGGTGTTTAATTGCTTTAGGTGGTGCTCCATATCTTTGGGGAGGCACACACTCTTGGCCAGGTTGAAGGTCAATTGATGATCTTTTTCAGCAACAACTGAATCAGAATCTTTGATATCTCGGTCGTTGAAGGTTAGCTTTGGAGCCCATTTGGAAGATTCTGCTCGGTCAGTTTGCTCCGGTTGAAGGGTAGGTTGAGGACTTTGAGGGATGGATTCAACCTCATCGACAAGTTGCTGTTCGGTCAATGTAGATTGGGCGCGTTTAGAGGGGCGAGATGAAGAAGGCTGTTGAGAAGGGAGGGCCACAACGGCTGGCTGCGTTTGGATTGATGGTGGTACTTCGGCCCTGGTTGTTGCGGTCAGAAGGGCCCTAACTCTGCTTTTCTTTGCCATCTCTTCTTCAGCGGTTAGTGGGACAAGTCGTATTTCGAGCAAGGTTGGGTCCGGTTCAGGTGCGTCTTCGAGAAGGAAATCGGTCACTCTGGCTTTTCGACGACCGCTATATCTGTAGGTCGGCTCAAAGTTTAGAAGCTTAGTCCAACTCCTTTCTTTAAACTGTAATGCGGCTCGGAGTGTGTTCAGATTTGGGTAACTGTACAGGGATGCAAGATGAGATGAGTCTGCAAAAAGATACAAACTGTTAGATCGGTTGTGACATCTGAAACCAAAGTAATAGAAAGACATGCATAAAACCGAAGTAACTCTACCAGGTTCTCCTTTCTTCCAGTTTATACTTCGGCCTGGGATTTGGGCTTGCTGATCTTCAAAATTGCCCGATACCTAGAAAAAGTCATCATCATTTACGTCCTTGTCCGGCGTTTCTTTTATTATCTTTTCTCTACGGCGGCGTATCCTAAGGTAATAAACCCAGCCATCATCTTTGGAACCTATGGAGTACTGGTGGAAGATTTCGGCTAAACCGAGGTTCAGGCCTGCTTGGCGGTTTAGCTCGGCTATACCCATTATTATCCGGTATGTATTGGTGGATAGCTGGGTTGGGCATAGTCTGGTTTACCTAAGAAACTCACAAATTAAAGGCTGGACTGGGAACCTTAGTCCGATCTCTATAATTGAAAGCAGGGTAAAAGGCACAAAGCCTGTCTCGCCCCATGGTATGATATCCTTCTTGGCTAGGGTAAGCTGTACATCGTCTGGAATACCATAATCCCTTTGGAATTCGGCCATACCACCAGGGGTCTCTACTAGATACCTATACTTACCCATTTGTTGTATAATTTACGAATAAGTTATATCGGTGCAAAAATTGTGCTCAGTAGCTCGGTTGAGCGCACGCAGGAGTGCCTGGGTAACCTAAGTCTGCAAAGTAGAAAACAATGGGGTTAAGCACAGATCATTGGACCGTGCTACAAATTAAAAGCAAGGTAAATGAGCCCTACTTCGGCTTTGTGGGCATGTTCTGTCTCGGTTCGGAAAAATACTTGGTAGTTCGGTTTGAACTTAGGGTACGAAAGATCGGTTTTATTATAAGGTTTGTTATCTCGGTTTGAACAGTGGGTTTTTTACTTCGGTTAAGCCACTAGGGGCAGCTTTCTGAGTTTGGTTTAGAAACTTAGAAAGCTGGCTTAGCCCCAAAGGCTTAGCTCGGTTGAAGATCGTGGTTCCTAGTCTAATGTGTTCAAACTTCGTTCGGTGATTTTATTTTGGCTACAGTGAATCAGGAGTTGGTGATTTGTTAAAACTTTCACGATCCTAGTTCGGTTATTGATTAAAGTGATCTACTTATATAGGACAAACAAAATCCTAGTTCGGTCGCTACATTATTTTGGATCTAAGACTAGTTTTCTACAGAAGTTCATACACGCATGAGTTCTGCTATTGTTTTTCCATGAAAGTACAGAAGCGAAGCAAAAATAGAAGAAAATGTTTTGCAAAAACACAGTAAACAAAATGCATAGACCAAATACGAGAGCACAACAAAGAAAATAAAATGAGTTTACTTACCAGATTGAAGAAGAGGGAACTTGAGATGGAGCAGTTGCAGCAATGAAAAGCACAGGCTTGGAAGAGAAGAAATGAAGGCACAGAAGGAGAAGGTAGGGTAGATGAATGATTCATGAACAGGAGGGTTGTTTTGTGAAAGGACGAAAGGCAAAAAGGGCAGGACTGTTCAAAAATTTCATAGTACGAGGGCGGCGTGACAGCTGCCCCAAGCCTATCGGAGCCCGCCACGTGTCATTGGAAAGGGAAGCGTTACAGACGCTGTGATTGAAGAGACGTTTTGACCGGACAAACAGAGCCCGTAGTGAAAGTAGCTCGGCTAGAAGGCTTAAGAGTTTTTAGCTCGGCTGGAGAGGCTAAACTGTTTTTTAGCTCGGCTGGAAAGGCTTAAAGAACTCCAGCTCGGCTGATTGACTAGTAATCCCAATCATGCTATGCAGATGGAATTAAGGGGCAATTGAGAGGGTAATTTTTGGTAAAAATTGGGCCGAGCTGTGAGATGGACTTTATGGCCCAAAGTACGAAGGACTGGGTAAAAAGGCCCAATAAAGAAGTAAAGTTACTCCGGCCAGGAGAGGTAAAGTTACTCTGGTTCAAGAATGATAAAGTTACTTCGGTCCAAGAGTAAGAAAGTTACTCTGGTTCAAAAATGATAGAGTTACTCCTGCTCT
Source organism: Camellia sinensis (assembly GCF_004153795.1). NCBI lineage: Eukaryota > Viridiplantae > Streptophyta > Magnoliopsida > Ericales > Theaceae > Camellia > Camellia sinensis. Next base: position 368,496 of record NW_021028542.1, read on the forward strand.
GAAGAGATGTTGACTTACTTCGGTCCGTGCAACCTTTCTAGTTAGGCCGGTCTCAGAGATAGTCCGGTCATGATGTATTCTGGGTAGGTCGGTTGAAATGTTGCTACTCGGTAGATCAGTCCAAACACACCATGGTTCGTGTATGAGAGAACCGAGATATGGTGTAGCAAGAAGAAGAACCGAACTACTGTTAGTACGGCCTACTCTGTGGCTCAGTATAGCCAGGTTTATCTCGGTCGTATGGCAGTTCGGCCATGATAAAAACCATCCCACTTGGTTTAAGCAGTGGGGGGGTGTAAAAGGATAAGCATTATCCTTAGGAGTATGAATCCTAGGAGGACTCTGCATGGAGGAGTATGAGTCCTACTAGGATTGTGCCACTCGAAGCCTATAAAAGCTCACAAACATCACCTTGGAGAAGGTAACAGAACACAACACACAATTTTGCTTTCTGAGAACATAGAGCTTTGTCTACTTGTCAAGTTTACTGACTTAGGCATCGGAGAGGTTTCCGGCACACACCCGCCGGCTAGCTCACGTTTGTATTTTCAGGTGATAAAGCGACATCATACGGAGGAGCGTGGACTTGGTCAACAGGATTATACAAGAAGGCATATTTCTTTCCAGTACAATTGGCGCCGTCTATGGGAAACAACAGACAAGAACAAAAACCTCTTGACTAAGCTTCTCCTTTTCTCAATGAATGGCGCACATTGAAGAACTACCGTAGTCCGCCGTTGACGGGCTAACTCCAGATGGGGTCGCAAGGCGTGAAAGATTACCCTTTGTCCCTCCCATGGCAGACTTGGAGCCCCAACGACATAACTCCAGGAGGGACGCGAGGGGGAGGCGGACTAATAGCCCCCGTCACTTTCATTCACAAAGTCCAGACAGGCAGAGGAGGAGGATTGATCCTCAAGCCCTGGAAGACCGCGTAAAGGAACAAGATGAATTGATAAGGAAGATGTCGGCGGACATGGAGGCCCTGAAACGCCAGATGAAGAAAAAAGAAGTGGCGACAGGAGAGTGGCGCAAACATAAGACGCCCCCTCGCCACTCAGAAAGTCGTGATAGGAATACCACACCCTCGCAAGGAGAGAGCAGAAGCCTCAGGATAGGCGATACTCAATCCTTGTCTTCCAGAACTCGCCACTCCAGGTCTGAGAGGACGAGTTCTGAAAGGTCATACACTGAAGGAAGCACATATTGGCCCTCGCACTCGCACCAAACCAGATCTAGACAGACAGAGCTGCCCAGATCATCCAACTTACGAACCATGCTAGAAGAAAAAGCACGATGCAAGGAGGATGCCAGGGCGAGGGATCCACACAGAGTTTCTGCCTTACAGCGGTTGGCTCCTCGGACGCATGGAAGCGTCGAGGTCCGAATGCCAATACCGCGCCCTGCCTATGAACCGACCGACAAAGCTTTAGCAAGGCTGCAGACTTCGCCGTTTGTTCCGGCGATTGAAAACGCGCCCCTACCATCAGGCTTCCTTCAGCCCAAGTTCACTACATATGAAGGGAAGACGGACCCCTACTCACACTTGAGCCACTTTCGCCAGGTCATGGCTGTGTACAGGCGAAACGAGGCCTTAATGTGCATACTCTTCCCATCAAGCCTTGGCGACCTAGGCTTGGTTTGGTTCGAGAAACTTCCAGAAGGCAGCGTAGCCTCCTGGGCACAATTGGCAGAAGCGTTCGTAACAAGGTTCCGAACAAACACAAAAACCCCGGTGGAGATCGACCAGCTACTCTCCATCGACATGGGAGATAAAGAGACCCTTAGATCCTACAATAGTCGCTACTGGGAGACATTCAATCAGATTGGGGACTGCCCCACCAATATCGCCATTGCACAGTATAAAAGAGGCCTTCCAGTCGGGAACAGACTAAGGGACTCGATCACTATGACGCCCCCCCTCACCATGGAAGCCCTGATGGAGAGAGTGCATCAGCACATCAGGGTAGAAGAGGATGGCGCACGTGCCAAAGCAAAATCTGGTGCGACCGCAGTACCAGAAATGAAAACCTCAGCAAAGGTCAATACAGTAGATCGTCAGAACAGAAATAGTCGTGGCAGACGAGATAACGGAGAAGACCCAAATAAAAGATGGTTGAGAATCCGCACTGCCATAACAACGGTGTTCAAGAAACCGATATACCGGATTCTAAGTGAAATAAGAGATGAGCCCTTCGTCAAGTGGCCAGCCAAGCTAGGAGAAGCTCAGAAAACTACGACGACAGATCGCGGTGCACCTTCCACAAAGAAAAGGGGCACCGAACTGAGAATTGCACGCCACTAAGACAGCACTTGGAGGAATTGGTGGCAGCAGGGCACTTGGATAAGTACATTGAAGGAGGGACGCAGCCAGCCCCCCAGGACCACAATAACCCCAATGGAATGCCAATCGACGCCCCACCTCAAGGCGTTATCAATGTCATACATGGAGTCTTTGAACCTGAACGTGTCTGCGAGCTCAGGGGATCAATCAAAAAGGTTGAACACTTTAGAGAAGTACTAAGTGCCCAACCTGCCATCAAGAAGGGGAAGACAGAGGCAACAAACGTCATGTCCTTTTCGGATAAAGATCTAGAACAAATTTTTTGCCCCCACAATGATGCCCTGGTCGTCACTCTCCGAGTCAAGGATTTTGATGTCAAGCGGATTCTGATTGACCAGGGTAGTTCATGTGAAATCATGTACTACGAAACATTCAAGCAATTGAAGCTGCAAGACAAAGACTTGGCGCCTGCCGTATCTCCCCTAATTGGCTTCAACTCCATGCCAGAATGGCCCGTCGGAAAAATCATTCTTCCAGTCAGAGCAGGAAGTGTGACAAAACAAGTGGAGTTTTGGGTATTGAAGGTCCCCTCCACTTACAACATTATCCTGGGCAGAACATGGCTACATGCCATGCGATCGGTGGCGTCATCCTACCACCAAGTGATGCGGTTCCCCAACAACGCCGGCATAATTGAAGAAGTCTATGGAGACTGGATCATGTCAAAACAATGCTTTGCCACGGCAAATGGTAGCCGCGCTGCCAAAGGATACGTTCATTCGGTAGAAGAACCAGAAAGCAATGAGCTATTCGCAGATGTAGGCAAAGCAGCGGATCAGAAAGCAGTGGAGGACTTGGTAGAGGTAAAAATAGATGAAAAGAACCCGGATAAGTTCTTTTTGCTCGTTTCGTCGTTGTCCAGCACTGAGAGATTAGAGGTCTTGGAATTCTTGACCTCTAATGTCGAAGTGTTCGCCTGGACTCCCTTCGACATGCCAGGCATTGATCCAAACTTCATCTGTCATCAACTCAATGTCCACCCATCCGCCAGACCAGTCATTCAGCGCACTCGCAGATCGGCACTTCACCATGCCGAAATAGTGGCAGAAGAAGTAGGCAACCTGCTGGTGGCAGGAGCAATTCGAGAGGTGCACTACCCAAAATGGATCTCCAACACAGTCGTAGTGCCAAAGAAGAATGGCAAATGGCGTGTCTGCGTCGACTACAAAACAGTCTGTTTTTGGAACTGGAAGTAATTGCTTCCCCCAAATCTCTGTTATGTTAGGCAAGTTGCAAATGTGCAATTCCTCCAAGGCAACGAAAGCAGCCTGCCAAGTAGTTCACGAATCACAGCACATTTCATTAGTGTTTGTTCCAAATCGATTCACTGCTCAGGTGAAGTCAGTATTTGTAACACCCCGAAAATTAGGCAAGGTATATCTATTTATGCAACAAAACCCACCTGATAGACATACATATATATAGATAACTAATCCATACACCCATTTCCATTAAATCTCAAATGCCAAATACATGTTAACATCTCAATGCCCCAGTTCTAATTCCAAATATGCATTTTATAACAAGTATGAAATGAAAGTCAAACAGATAATAAGTGCCCTACAGGCTTACAAATTTATCCAAGAACATTCTTGGTTACACAAAATGGAGTTTCAACTTAACAAAAATATAGCCCTTGGCTTACAAAACAGAGTCACGCAAAATAAGAGCATTCTACTCCCCACACACATATTTCCACGCCCCTAGTTGAGTGGAATCACCACATCTTTTCCTGCACAAAAATCCCGTAGGGTGAACATAAAGCCCAGTAGAAAATTTTTAACAAAGTACATACATTTTATACAAGTCTCAAGAGATGAAATGCACATGCCATGCTATGCCATTTCTGAAAATAAATTACATTTTTCATCTTTTGAAAACCATCATGCTCAATGATGTCATGCAATTTCAATTGTTCAAAACTTAACAATTTATTTCAAGGGCGGTAAATACGTCTCTGGTAATCCCTAGGCTGGTGTCTACAAGTAGACTATAAAAATACTACCAAATTTTCATTTTTACCAGTATTAACCAGAAGGCTCAACACCTAACCGCGCGGATTTTTCGGTCTTTCAACCCAGACCCGCAGGCCAACTTATTCAATATCATCTACACCACCTATCAAGACTTACCAACATATTTACCCCAAAACTATTTCATGAAAACTTATTTCTCAACATTCTTTTCTCAATGCACGTTTTTAAATCAACCTTGAAAGTCTAATGTAATGAAATGAAATGATATGCCAATTTCACAAGATGAACACAATTACTTTTATTCCAATTCATCATCCAAGGAATAAACACAATTTCTTCTTCTCAAGTATTCTCAACAATTCATTTCAAGACTATATCAACATTCTGAATAATCATTTCTAAAATGAACAGCAATTCTCATAATCCACAAAATTAATCATTTATACAAATATAAATAATAAATTTTCTAAACATCATTTATTTTGGCACACAAAAATAAATATAACAATATTACCCATGGATTTTCAATCCCTTTTAAAAGCCCCAATTTCTAGGTTTTCTCACCAAACTACACAGCGCAAATCTTTTGAAAGAAAACTCTCGATAATCATCTTTTCTTCAATCAACAAAGATCAAAACCCATAAGATTATTTGAAAAGAATAAGAGGCAAACCCACTTTCAAAATAGCTCAACTTCTTAAATCAAAATAAATTTTCAGAAGCTATCAAAGGATGATTTCAAAAATCATCTAGACCTTGCAAAAATATATATATAACTCAAAGAAAATCCCTACCTCAAGTTTTCAAGAGAATCTGAGATGAAACCCCAAAATCTACAGTGTCGAAACTCAATCTCCACCGCACACAATGAAGCCCTCGAGGTGATAACCAACTTTGGTGAAGAACTTAGGCCTAAATCCCAATGGATTTGGAGAAATCAGAGAGAGAAGCTCTAGATCTGGAAATTTGGAGAGTTTTGGAGAGAGAGGGGGCTGCGAAAAGTGATCTAAAACCCTAATTTATGGGCTAATATAACATGGTCGCTCGAGCGTGAAATACACTTTCTCGTAAACAATTTCGAATGCATTTTGCATTTTTGTTTTCAACGAGCTCCCTGTAAGTTGACCGGGTCATAGTCAGGATCGCTACAACCTCCCCCCCTAAAAGAATTTCGACTCCGAAATTTCAAATCAAAATACCCAAACAAAGGGGGTTTCTAGCGTTCAAAACCACGCTATTTCATTTTTAAATCACAATATTAACTCTCAACCAATTTTTTTTGCCATTTCCACCATGGTTATCTCATTAACAACAACCGTCCACATCAACCTAAACATGAAGCAAAGAAATGACAATCCGTAACTACTTCATGCTTAGCATAACAACATGTGGTCAACAATTTTAACACATTTCCCTCAAACACTAGAGATATTACAAGGAAAACAACTTAAGCATTTTCAAACAAATCCGGATACTTAGAGCGGACTTCCGCCTCCCGTTCCCACATCACTTCTTCAACCCCATGGTGTCTCCACAACACCTTTACCAATGGTATAGTTTTGTCCTGTAGCTCTTGCTCCCGGGTATCTAATATTTGAACTGGTCGTTCTTCGTAAGAGGCATCCTCATCTACCTCCAAGTCAACCCAATCAAGCACATGAGAAGGGTCGGGTTCATACTTCCTAAGCATAGCTACATGAAATACGTTGTGAACTCCCGAAAGTTGTGGCGGTAAAGCTAACCGGTATGCCACTTCCCCAATTCGCTCTAAGATCTCAAAAGGCCCAATGAACCTTGGAGATAATTTACCACTCTTACGAAATCTCATTAAACCCTGCCTTGGTGAGATTTTTAGAAACACATGGTCACCAACTTCAAAAGATAAAGGTCGTCTCCTCTTATCGGCATAACTCTTTTGTCGACTTTGGGCGGTAGCTAACCTCTTCCGAATGAGAACCACTTTCTCGGTTGTCTCTCTAACAATTTCCGGGCCCAGTAACAGTGCGTCACCCACTTCGGCCCAACAAACTGGTGATTTACAAGGTCGGCCATACAAGGCCGGCCATACAAGGCCTCAAATGGTGCCATCCCAATACTAGCTTGATAACTATTGTTATAGGCGAACTCAAACAACGGTAAGTGCTTCTCCCAAGGCCCCTTAAAATAAAGGACACAAACTCTAAGCATGTCCTCCAAAATCTGAATGGTACGTTCCGACTGTCCATCGGTTTGAGGATAATAAGCAGTGCTAAGAGTTAACTTAGTTCCCAACGCCTTTTGAAGGCTTTGCCATAATCGGGCAGTAAAACGAGGATCCCTATCCGACACAATAGTCACAGGGACTCCATGAAGTTCGAACTATCTCTCTAATGTACAACTCTACCAAGCGTTCAACTGAGTCACTGGTGCACATCAGAATGAAATGGGTAGACTTAATCAACATATCGACAATTACCCAAACGGTGTCATTGCCTCGTTGTGTTCTACGAAGCCCAGCTACAAAATCCATGGTAACACGCTCCCATTTCCATTCGGCTATCGGTAAGGGTTGTAACAAACCCGCTAGTCTTTGGTGTTCATTCTTCACTTGTTGACAAGTAAGGCATTTCGATACAAATAAAGCGACATCTCGCTTCATACCCCTCCACCAAAACTGACAACTAAGATCATGGTACATTTTAGTGCCTCTCGGGTGTACCGCAAGGTGTGAGTGATGGAACTCCCGAAGCACTTCCTCTCTACAAGATTCTGGTACAAACAAACGGTCGAGATAACGTACACTCAAATTCGAGTGAACGTTCAAACCTTTCTCTTCTTTCCCATTGGAAATGCTAACACGGATTGATTCCACATCACGGTCTCCTCGTTGTGCCTCTATGACCTTACTAACCAAGGTAGGTTGAGCATTCAATGTAAACAAGGTAGCGCTCTCTCTGGACTCACCCAAGTGCAAATCAAACTTGCCAATAACATCTAGCATACCCCATTCTCGAATGGCCACACTTGCCAAACTACTCACAAATTTTCGACTCAAAGCATCGGCCACCACATTGGCCTTCCCCGGATGATAGTATAACTCAAAGTCATAATCCTTCATAAATTCCATCCACCTCCGTTGACGCAAATTCAAGTCTTTTTGAGAAAATAAATATTTTAGACTCTTATGATCGGAAAAGACTTCAAATTTCTCACCATACAAATAATGCCTCCAAATTTTCAAGGCAAAAATGACCGCTGCTAATTCTAAATCATGGGTGAGGTAATTCTTCTTGTGAGTTTTCAATTGTCGTGATCCGTAGGCCACAACTTTACCCTCTTGCATCAAGACACAACCATGTCCATTCCCGGAAGCATCACAATAGACGGCGTAATTCAAACCCCTTTCCGGAATTATCAAGACTGGTGCTGTAGTCAATTTAGTCTTAAGTTCTTGGAAAGACTTTTCACAAGTCTCATTCCACACAAACTTGATATCCTTCCTAGTCAACCTTGTCAAAGGTGCGGCCAGCCTAGAGAAGTCCCTTACAAAGCATCGATAGTATCCTGCTAACCCCAAGAAACTTCGGATCTCAAAAACATTCTTGGGTTGTTCCCAATCCTGTACGGCGTCTATCTTTGAGAAGCCTACAGTCACTCCTTCACTCGACACTACGTGTCCCAAAAACTTCACCTCGGTGAGCCAAAATTCGCACTTATAAAATTTGGCATACAAGCGGTGCTCCTTAAGCAATTCAAGCACTACCCGCAAGTGAGCCTCATGTTCTCCCTCGGAGGTTGAATAAATTAAGATGTCGTCCACAAAGATGACTACAAAAAGTTCCAAGTATTCCCAAAAAATTCGGTTCATCAAATCCATAAAGGAAGCCGGTGCATTAGTCAACCCAAAAGGCATTACTAGGAATTTATAGTGGCCATAACGCGTACGAAAGGCCGTTTTCTAGATGTCCTCCTCCTGGACTCTCAATTGATGATACCCTGACCTGAAATCTATCTTTGAGAAGCAACGAGACCCTCTAAGTTGGTCAAACAAATCATCTATTCTAGGTAGAGGATACTTGTTCTTAATGGTAACTCGATTCAACTTGCGGTAATCAATACACAACCGCAATGACCCATCCTTCTTCTTCGCAAAGAGAGCCGGTGCTTCCCAAGGCGATGTACTAGGGTGAATGAAACCCTTGTCTAAAAGTTTTTGGAGTTGAATCTTCAACTCATGTAATTCAGCTGGTGCAAATCTATATGGTGCCACGGAAATTGGTGCCGTGCCAGGCACTGATTCAATGGAGAACTCTATCTCTTGGTTGGGTGGCAAACTAGTAAGATCCTCGGGAAAGACCTCCGAGTAATCACGAACTACCCTTGGTAATTCAACACGGGCCCCGTTGTAGCTTGACTTTTCCGTGCCCCATTTCGGAGAGCTCGAATTGGTCCTACAGTTCAGACTCCTGTCATGGTTCTAAATCTAATCTCACAAAGTGCAATGTAAGATTGATAAACCATCAAAGAGTCCAAATCTGACAATTGGTTGTGAAAAATCAATTTTGAATCAAAGAGCGCCAAACATGGACTGCTTTGCCATATTTCAAAGTCGCCACCTAAATATTTTGTTTTGGGAAATTTAGGAAACCCTGACTCGTGCCTAAGGCCACGTGTCCGTCATCACCAAAGTTGCCTCGGCTCGGGAACTTGGATACGAGAGGAGAAGGTCCTGAAATGAGCACCCCCACTCGCCCGATCAAAGGATCGGCCTCTACTAACATGATATGTTGTTTTTGAAAACACATGCGTTCTTATTCTGGTTTATTAATCTAACTTACTACGTAATGCGCACAGCATATAAGTATAGACTCAATTTGAAACAAAACATCTCATGTTTGTTGTTCGAAAATGGTTTGAAATTACTACCCTCAAGTAGGCTAAAGCGCGAATTTGCCACTCTCAAGTGGGCTTAAAACATGATGATTTGCCACTCCCAAGTGGGCTTAAAACTCACATTTTGATGAATTGTTCCAATTCGAGCAATGAAGCCTTCATCCACAGGCATTCATGCAGTTAATCATTTTAAGCAAATAGCCTCATGGAAAACATGCTAACATGGCAACACTTACACTCATGCAAGGATGCTAAAGCATAAACACTTACAGTGTACTCTGAGCCAAAACAAGAAACTAGTTAAAAATATGCATGATCCTAACTATGTCAACGACGCCTAATGCAACGCATGCAAAATGCAACTAAATAGGTTCGGCTATTTAAGATGGCATATGAATGCTACAATTTTATACATGTATTCAAAAAAGTGTATTGAAATACAATGCAGTTTGAATGATGCGCCGAGCCCGGTGCATGCAAGACAGATAAATGATGCACACATGCATAGAATAAGGTATCCTAATCGAGATATGCCCTAAACTAACTATCGAAAGCTGATAAGTAAAAGGAAGAAAGAAATGGGGTTCGAAGACATGCATCACACACACGCACTCTTATTACAACAATACGCCCTCTTGAAGGAGGGCCCGAATAATAAGCTAAGCTAAGCTACTTATTATAGACCAAACTAATTAACTATACTAAGATAATTAATTACAAGCGGAATTGAAAACTAGCTATGCTAAGCTAATTAGAAAATCACAATAATGAATTAAATTAGCTAAACACATCAACTAATTAATTACAAAACCGACAAATTAACTCGCTAAGTATAGCAGTTAAAATGGCCTCGAGGGCGAGGGAAAGATGCATGCTCAGTTCGCTTCGCCCGGAAATGCATCGCCTTGCCACAAGTTGTCTCTGTTTGCACTTGCGGTGACCTCGAAGCATTGAACACACTTTTCAGGTTGCATCTGCCCCAAAACAGGAGCATTTTGGAAAATTTTGCCACAGGTGGCCGGCCAACTACCTCAATTGGTCGGTAGGCTACCTCAACTGGCCGACCGGCCAGTACAAGTGGTCGGCAGGCTAGTGCAAGTGGCCAGCCGGCCACTTCCTTTTCTAGAATCTCAACTTTGCTGCAACAGAGATCAACAAAGGCACAACAATGCATTTACAAGGAAATGTATATGCAACTACTCTCCTTATTATTTCTCAAGCTCAAAGGAGCATAATACTCGACTCTCAAGCCACCAATCACGCATTCCGATGCATGATGGCCAAAGAGCCAAGTTTGCACAATATTAGTGAATGCACAAACAACACATAAGAGCCTTCGCCTCTATCATGCATGATCAAGAGGGTTAG
>NW_021028542.1:394391-406497 GCF_004153795.1 Camellia sinensis
GTAATTGCTGTATTTTGTATATGTCGGCTCGAGAAGCCTTTTGATCAAGATGTAACCTGTATTTTTTTACCTTGTTGTATTTAAGTTGTGAAGTTAATTGGAATGTTTGGCACTGCTTTAATCTACGCACAGCTCTTATGGACCACTTGTATTTGATTTATTGCTTCCGCATTTGTGAGCCCCCTATATTCGTACTCTGATTGTGTTAAGTTTTGAAAAAGTTGGCCTTCGGTAATTACGGATTACTGGCCATCACGGCACCAAACTACTAGGGGCGGTTTGGGGTGGCCAATACCACGCTCGAGCGTACAACGCTGCACAGGAAAATACTGAATGGGTGTAATCTACGCTCGAGCGCCAACACCTCCGCTCGAGCGTACATGCCAAAAATCTGGGCAACTAGTTTTGGTTTCTAAACTCAACCAACCTGTAACAAACCCGCTCAACACATCCTATAACTCAATTACAACGTAAGAAAGGATGCAAACAAGATAATAAACAACTACCAACATCCACGGACACATGTCCGGATCACTATACAACAAGGGTAAACCCGGGATCGCTATACCGGCCACTGATGACTGGACTTTCCTGTTACAACAGAGAGCAAACAGAGCAAGAACAGGGTATTCTCAAGGGTTTGTTTGCACAATTCATCCCTCCTTATCATTTGAACAGCTCAAAGGAGTAGCAAGTTTGATTCACAACCACCAATGGATGCAATTTCATTGCATGATGACTTATGAACCAAGTGTGCAATTTCAATTAATGTAACAAAATAAGTATCTCAAAACCACCTCCCTATCATGAATGATCAAAGGGAGTAATTGACATTGAATCTTAAACCGTTTTCATCACTAATGAGTATGAAACGATTCAAGACTCAAGGGTTCAATTAACGTCCGATTGAACCCAAATCAAATTATTATCTTGCACTTTTTTATTCACCAATTTTATTATTCCATAATTACCTCTCAATTCTTTAATCAATTAAGTCCACAAGTGAATTTAAGTCCTCTAATGGAAAGAGAGCTCAAACCAAGTGTTACTTTGGACATGAAAGAGACATCATACCGTTGGTAATGAACCCCCAAAGGGATTAAACAATTAAATATGACACATCAATCTCATGCTTAAACAAACAAATAATTTTAAACCATTTTCAAAGCAAAGAAAAAGCCAAGAAAGGAGGGAGGTTGAAGAGATGATTAAAGGTGAGAACAAGTAAGAAAAGCACTAAATAAATGCAATCAACTCAAATAAGGTGGTGTCTAAGGCCTAAAACACCAAACTTATGAGGACAATTACACTACAAGCATGCGATACAAGGCTCAAATGCAATGAACACTTAAAAATAGTGCTAAAACAGTGCTAAATAAGTCCTAAAACATGCTGGAATTAGGACAAAAATAGCTAGAATAATAAGCTAAAACATAGAGCTATGTAAGCTAGTGAACAAGATACAAAGAGGGGAGACCAACCCCTCTAATTTTGAACTTTAAAAAGTGTTTTTAGCCATTGAAATAATTTTGAAATTCAATATTTAAAAGCTCAAAAAAAGGTGACAACAAGGTGGGAAACACAAGGGTCAAGGCCTTGGAAGCTAGGTAGAAGGAATGGTGAGCCACCCCTTCACCCTTATTAGCCTTAAATCACAAGTTTTAGCCCAAAATTTCATAGATTAGACAGTCCAAAAATAGCTCAAAAATAGTACCAAAATGTGTTGGAATGAAGACAAAAGTAGCTAAAACAATAGGCTAAAACATAGAGCAATTTGAGCTAGTAAACAAGCTAAAGGAGGGGTGGCCAACCCCTCCATTTTTGGGACTTCAAAAACCAATTTTTTAGCCTTCGGAAACCTCTAAAAATCAGTAGTAAAAAGCTCCAAAAAAATTAATGAAGAGATAGGAAACACAAGTGTAAAGGCTTAGAGAACAAGGTTCAAAGAAGGGTGATTAACCCCTGTACCTTTAATAGCGTTAAACCACAAGCTTCAGCCCATAAAAATAGTTGAAAAAAAAAATAGTTCAACATCAGCAAGAAAAGATAGAAAAGAAGTAGTGCAAAGGAGCTAGTAGTTATACCTCATGAAGAGGAATAACACTTTTGTTCACAAACCAACAAGTTCTCACTCTCAAAGGTTGAAATTTTGACTCAATAATCTCAGCAAGGAGAGCTCCAACATTGGTTTAGGAAGTGTTTAGGTAAGGTGTGTGTTGCAAGATAAAGATAGAGAGAGAATTTCAAGAATTAGAACTTTTGGAATTTTTTTCAATCTTAAACCATGAGGAAAGGCCTGCTATATATAGAAAAATAGCCCCTCAGGTCAAAAATATCATGCCTGGAACAACTAGAGCTTTTGGGGGACAACTGGCCAAAAATATCTATGTTTTTCACCAGTGGCGGGCAAGCCAGAAGTGTGAATTACCGGCCACGAAAATCTGCTTTCAGGTCCAACTTCAATTGGGCATGTCTCCTTCATCCGGACTCGGTTTTAGGTCATTCTTGAGTCTAAATTAAAGCCCCAGAAGTTTATTTTCCAATGGTTACAGCCTCAAATCTAAATTCTAAGTGTGCAAAGAGATATGCCTATTTTAGTGAAGGTTGTTCATTTCTATCCTAACCGAATTAATGTCTAACTTGAAACGGCCATATCCCCGAACTCGGCTTAAGGAGATTCTTGAGTCTAAATTGAAGCGCCGGAAGTCCAATTTCCAATGGTAGTGGCCTCACAACTAAATTCTAAGTGTATAAATAGATAGGCCTGATTTAGTGAAGGCTGCTCAGTTCTCCTATAACGGTTTGATACTCAACTTCTTCCCCAACTAGTTTTCTTCCCTCTCTTCCAATTTTCTTCAACTCCAAACCTATAAATAAGAGGTTTTAAAAAAATTTCAAAGAGTTCACATCTTTTCCATTTATTTCCACTTTGTCCTTGCTCGGTTTACCAAAAAATGCAACTTTTAAACGAAATGCGAGCCTCAGAACATCGTAAAAACATTTGGAAAAATATTTTGAAAAAGAGGATTTTAAGGTCTAAAATAGTTTTGGTCAAAAATGAGGTGTAAGGTTGGGATTTAGAAGCTCTTCTTGCTGAAGAAATCGAACGTTTGTACATCACAACTTTCATCATCAAGTGATCAACTTGAGGCTAGTAAGTCTTAAGGGCAGTCAAGAATGAGGTGTCTATACAAACCATCTATATACTATGATATCAAATCATGCTAGTGGGATAGTTTTATTTCCACACACCATTTACTCCATAGGCGCTGGCTCCCTTATTATTGACAACACAACTACTTGCTGACACTCAATTAGTAGCTCTGGCACGTCACTTTTCAAAGTAAATGACCAACTTAGCTTGTGTATGAAAGGAATATAATCCACTCCTCATTTCCATTGTTCAAACCCGAAGAGGCTCGACGAGACACAATCAATGATAATTATAAAGATTTTCAAATTTAAAAATAATTTTTTAATTGAAATTTATGAAATATTAATCTCCAATTTGTTAACTTGATGCAATGGATCAATGTGAACTTCACATATTTATGAAAGGAGATCACACCATCTATGCGCGTCCTATCAAACCAAGTTAGTGGGGTGACTCTATTTGCACATACCATTTACTCTTTGTATACTTAATGAATAAATTTCCTGTTACAATTTTACCACTAAATAAAATTACTAATATAGACATAAATACACATATCCCACTCCAAATTTAAATTTTCTCAATAAACATCCTTATGTTAGACTTATTTATTTTGATGATTTATCTAATTATGCTTTAATTTGTTTGAAACAGAAAAATAGAATCCAAAATTTATTTTGATGATTTATTTAATTATATTTTAATCAAAATTTATTTTGATGATTTATTTGAAAAAGAAAAATAGAATCAAAATTTATTTTGTCCCATTATTTCTCACCTAAACCTTTATCCTAAATGTTATTATAATGTGTTTAATATTTGATTAAATCAGGAGTTCAAACAGTCCAAAAAAAATGTTCAAACAGTCTGGCACAGCAGCAGGCCAATAGGTTCAAAAGGTTCAAGTGAAAGATATTCAAATTAGTAATGATGGAAGTACAACAGCTATAAACGGCTATAAATGTTCAAAAGGCCAAAAGATTCAAGTGGAAGATATTCAAATTTGTAATGATAGAATAGAAGATATTCAAATTAGTAATGACAGACGTACAACAGCTATAAATTCAAATGATTACAACGGCTATAAACGGTTATAAATTCAAATGAATACAACGGCTATAAACGGCTATAATTTTCGTTATATATACCAAAGCCTCTAATGTAAACAAGTTACAAAAAACTTGAAAATATTCTTTGATCTATAATCACTCACATCTATTTCAAAAATTATACACTGAGCCTTATAGCTTTAAGTCCATCTTTTATGTGTGAGATTTACAGAAAAATCAAAGCTTCATTTTATATATCTATCTTTGAGAGATATTTATTGTAAGCTTTCTTTGAAAGCTAAGATACCATTTCATCTTGTAAAAGTGTTGCAAACACTGTATTCTTGAAATCTTGAGAGTGATTGTGAATCACCTAAAATTTGCAAAGGTTTGGGCTTGTGAAGTCTGTGTAAAATCCGTAGAGGATTGCTCCATTTGTAAAAAGATTGCTAGCACCCCTGTGAAACTAGAAGATAGTGGAAAATCTCAAATGAAGCTTAAGGAGTGGACGTAGGCCGAGTTAAAGTCGAACCACTATAAATTTGTTTGCCACTCTCTCCCTTATCTCTTTATTTTATTTTAAATTGCCATAGCTATATTTCACATTTTTACTGTGCTAAAATCATTAACTGACATAGTTGTTAAGACACTTGTCTTAATTATTTTTATTTCATTAATTATATTTATCTATTGTGCTAGTCATAATTTTTATTACGGTATTATTAATTTTAATTGTAAAAACCTAATTCACCCCCTCTTAGGTTGTCTTTTGGGTAACAATTGGTATCAGAGCCTGGGTGTAACGCCCTCAAAATAAACCCATAATATCATACAGTCAAGTTACAGGAAAGAGATATTATATTACAATCATCAGAGTATCCTTACAAAATGTATTACACGTTGACAACAAAAGTAACTGCCCTATAGGCTTACAACTTTCCAAGTCAACACTTGGTTATAAAAAGAGAGTACTAACTCAAATACATATTAAGCCCTTTGCTTGAATTTACATGAAATACATCCAAAGAAAACAAAACAACAAAATAGTCTGTCTGCCTCTAGCCTCTCAAGCTATGTTCTTGGAGGCGGCATACCATCGGTACCTAAAAATAAAGTCCCACATAGGGTGAGCCACAGCCCAGTAGAAATACACTAAACCAACTATAAGAAATGACTAAAACAATAGCATTAGATAGATGGTCCATACTTATATTCCAACGTATACCATGTTACAGTTTCATGACAATCATGTCCATATTACAATTCATTTTCCAATTCTTATCCAACTTTAAGTTTGAAAACAAGCCTCAAAGTCTGGCCACATAATTTAATGAGATGATAACTCATCACTAAAATACTTTCGAAATTCATAATGGATACACTTTTTGGTGTTGTATCAAAGTCAACAAAAACATTTCCATACTTCACGAATGGCACTGATATACATTTTAGTGCTATATCAAATCAAACAAACACTTCCATACTTCACAAATGATACACATTTTAGTGCTGTATCAATCTCAAACAAAATTTGGCTTAAAGGTCCATCCCCCATCTTCCAATAAACCGTGGAGTACATCCCCCATCTCCTCCCACACAATACAATATATATAAGCAATTATCATATACAAATTTAATCAATCAAGACAAATGACACACATTTTAGTGCTATATCAATGTCAAACAAACACTTCTATAATTCACAAATGATACACATGGTAGTGCTGTATCAATCTCAAACAAAATCCGGTTTAGAGGTCCATCCTCCATCTTCCAATAAACCGTGGAGTACATCCCCCATCTCCTCCCACACAATACAATATATATAAGCAATTATCATATACAAATTTAATCAATCAAGACAAATGATACACATTTTAGTGCTATATCAATGTCAAACAAAACACTTCTATAATTCACAAATGATACACATGGTAGTGCTGTATCAATGTCAAACAAAATCCGGTTTAGAGGTCCATCCCCCATCTTCCAATAAATTGTGGAGTACATCCCTCATCTCCTCCCACACAATACAATGTATATAAACAATTATCATATACAAGTTCAATCAATCAATACAAAATTTTGATGTCTCATACCAACCACCATACTCGATAGCATACTCAATTGATTAGTTTTAATTTGCTTAATCATCATGCATTGTCTACAACAATCAAGACTATCCTCCACCGATAGCCCAAAGCAGTTATTTCTAAACAGAAAATAAATGTACCAACTGGATAAAATATCAACATTTTGTCTAGGTGAGCGATGAATTAATCCAACTACACCCTTTAATCCCATACCTTTCTAATTTGAATATTTCCTATTCAATTTCTCATTTCCCTAAATTAATTATACAAATTAATTTATCATAACAATTAGGGCTTCTCTCCATATTCTCAATATCAACCCTAGGGTTCTATTTTCATCAATGATCCACATACAATTCCATCTTCTAACATATTCCATTCATATGGGTTTTAAACTTGAAAACCCCTCTTTTGAAAATTACACAAGGACCCTAAACTTTCTCAAAATTACCCGACAACCCCCAACATATCAAAATGTCAAAATTTAAAGACGAAGCTCATAAGATGGAGTAGGATATCCCTACCTCGAAGTTGGAGCTCAAACGGAGAAGAAGACCAAACTCAAAGTGCTCCAAACTCTAAACTTTTCGGATCAAAACGTAGCCCTCGACGATCAACACACTTTTTGTAAAGGCCAAAGGGTAGGAGAACACTCCAACTAGATCAATCCTAAGAGAGAAGGGAGACTCTAAAGGGAGGAGCTCTCAAAAGATATTTTTAGAAAGTAAGAGAGAGAGAGAGTGTGTGTAAAAAGTGATTCAAAATATCACAACTGCCAACTGATATACGACTCTCCCGCTCGAGCGGACAACAGGACGCTCGAGCGTCAAACACAAAAACTGGATCCGCTCGAGCGCAAGAAGGACAGCTCGAGCGCCAAGACACAAGAATAAAAATACATCCGCTCGAGCACGAAAACCAGTTCGCTCGAGCGTAGATTCTCCTCTCCCAGTGTTTTCACAGACAATGAACACCCAGCTCGAGCGCCAACATACCCGCTCAAGCGCGACCCGCTCGAGCGTAAGTAAACCCGCTCGAGCGTGAAAAACACATCTGCAGAAGTTTTGCAGAGGCACAGATACTGGAAGTGTGAAAACTCCGCTCGAGCGTGAAATGGCCCGCTCGAGCAGATAACCAAAAATCCAACTCCGCTTGAACGCAAAGGTATCCGCTCGAGCGTACCACCAAAACTCTGGGAAACAAGGAAAAGGACTAAGGCTCAACCAACCTGTTTGAAACACGCCCAACACATCCTAAAACTCAGATATATGGAATTAAAGGATGACAACAAGACATACAACCACTAACTCCACCTATGACCGGAACACTGTACATAAAGGGGACAAACCCGGGATCGCTATACTGGGGCTCTTGTTTAGATTTAACAATCTTGAGTTTTTGATCCATAGCAACCATGTATTCTACTTACTCTGCTGTAGGACAAGCTAGCAATAGGCCACCTCTCTTTGATGGTAGTAATTATATTCATTGGAAAGAAAAAATGACTTTGTATCTTCAAGCTACCAATTATGATTTTTGGTTCATCATCACTAAAGGTCCTAAAATCCCTACCAAGGTAGTAGACTATATCAGTGTGCCTAAACTTGAGGATGAATTTGATGAGCGTGATTATAAACTCCTTCAAGCTAATGCTAAAGCCAAGCTTATTCTTGTGTGTGGACTAGATGCAAATGAGTACAATAAAATTTATGGGTGTATTACTGCTAAAGAGATTTGGGATAAACTTGAAATCACCTATGAAGGAATTAGCCAAATAAAAGAGTCTAGGATTGACATGCTTATTCATGATTATGAACTCTTTACTACGGAATCATTTGAAACTATTTCTGAGATGTTTTATAAATTTACCAATATTATTAATGCTCTAAAATCTCTTGGTAAATCTTATGCTAATGATGAGCTTGTAAGAAAAATACTTAGGTCTTTGCCAAATGAATGGGAAACTAAGGTTACAGCTATCCAAGAAGCAAAAGACCTAACAAAATTAGGCATTGAAGAACTCCTAAGCTCACTCATGGCTCATGAACTTTCAATGATGAATGGCAGCAAAAAGGAAGCCATTTGGGGAGAAAATGATGGAGTAGCCAACCTGTGTCTCATAGCTCTTGGAGAAGAAGAATCCACTCAAGATGAGGTAATATCTAATTATGTAGAATTTGAAAGTGCTTTCAATGAATTACATGACATATTTAGAAACGTTTGTGTTAAGAATTCTAAATTAAATAAATTAGTTACTTCTCTTTCAAATGATGTGGGTGTTTTAAAAATGGAAATGCTACTTTGAAAAATGACTTTACGTCTGTTGCCAATAAGAAAAATATTTTAAAAAACAAGGTTGAGGATTTAAACAAAACCCTTGAAAATTTTGTAAAAGGAAAAGAAAACCTCAACAAGCTTCTTGGAAATAAAAGATGTGTTTTTGACAAAGTAGGCATTGGTTTTGATCCTCCTAAACCTTTTATGAGATTAAATATTTTTGAGACTAATCCCTATGGACCCAAGAAAGTATGGGTACCAAGAAAGAAATCAAGATATTTTGTAGGTGGAATCTCAAAGAACACCAAGGACTTCGAGAGGAAATGCACAACAAGAGTGTTTAATCTAAAGAGCAAAATCAGCTCCTACAAGAAGAAGAATGATGAAATGAAAATTACCAAGATAAACAATAGAGGTAATGTATGAGTGAAGATTCCAAAGAGGTAAATAAAGGTATAACTCTTAACTCACCTTTAAGCTTAAAGTTCTATATTCTTTAAGGTGTGATTTGTGTACAATAGGTTGTGTCTAATCATTGCTTCCATGTAACCTAATTGTACTAAGTTTGCTAAGTCATGTTCTGCTAGTTTCTTTCAAACATTCATTGAACTCAAAAATGAGAATTATATTATTTTAATGAATGCCTATTAGAATATGAATGATTCATGTATTCATTAACATTTTATATCATGTCATCCATTGCTATGAAAAAGAGATAAGAAGTGATAATTTTTTTTTTTTTGTGAGCATACTTTTTATATTTTATATATGACTTCATACTAATATGTTAATTCCTTTTTGAGTTATATCTTTGTAGAATTAATTTTGATGTCATAACATATTTTTGAGATGCATACTATCTATATTCAGAATTCTACATTTGTGATCTCAAGAATATGTTCAATATGAAAATTTCATGCTTATATGTTTTACATTGGAATATTTGAATGAGTTATGAAATTCCTTAATTATGATCCATCAACAATGTCTAAATGAAAAGAAGTATCATATGTTTGTAGAGACATTGTATCTACCCTATTGAATATCTTTTGAATATGGATTATATTAGCATACATCTCATGAAATACTTTTGATTGATAAATTGTTGAATTAATTGTTTATAACATTCATGTTGTGTTCCATATTGAGTAAAATGTTTTATCACACTTGAGCATGTGGATTGAATTGATGAAAATGCCTCTTGATAATGTTATGTGATTAAATGAGATTGTTGCATCATTTCTTAATAAAACAAAGAGCATAAAACTATTTTCTTATGCATATTATGCTATGCGTTACAACTTGAAAATTCTGAAAAATAGCATTCCAAACTCTTATTTGATCATTGAATTATTTTTCACCTTTTTAGTTTGTGATAAGAAGTGATTTGTGTTGTATTTTTATTGAGTAATAGTGATTGTTCTATGAATGCTATATTTACACAAAATAGAAAAGGGTAGCACTAACTTAGGGGGAGAAATCATTTTGCTAACATACTTGTTAAACCTTTTTGAGATGAACTCCTCATGAAAGAAAATTAAAGATTGAAAAGCTTCCATCTCTTATACCTAAGATATGCCTCATATACTCTCTTAAGCTTTTGAGGTAAAAAATCTATCTTATATCCCTTGAGCTAATACTGTTATTACTTTGATATGAAAAAGATTGATTATGCTTCATATGATTTGCAATGCATACTCTTTGATGATGCTCTTACCTAAAAATCATGTCTATGCTTAAATGTGTGGTACATATTGAAATTCATGATTTTTCTTGGCATATGGATTGTTATACTTTGAACATGCTTCATTTTTATTTTTTTTTTTGGAATTACATTAGCTCCATGAGATTATATTGAGTTTAACCTATTATGAGCAATATTTGGTATTCTACATAATGCTTGAGCTATGATTGTTAAATCTTCTAGATTACATATTAGTATCCTTATTAGATTGCATGTTGGTATCATTTTGGCATCCTATTTGATATTATTGATGAAAACATTTTAGTTATGAGCTTTCATTTATCATATCTCCTATTGATTTTGCCAAATGAAACAAGGGGAAGAACTTAAACTTGATTATTTTTTAAAATCCCCTCAATTTCTATTCTGTTTTTATAACAAACTTATGGGCTTGCACCTTCACATGTTACTATTTTTTTTGCCCATTATTGTCAAATGGTATGAGCTTCAATTGTATGATCATTATGTGCTATCATTTTTTTTTTGGTATCGTAGAACTACCTTGATATGGATGATTATTTGTGCTATAAT
Source organism: Camellia sinensis (assembly GCF_004153795.1). NCBI lineage: Eukaryota > Viridiplantae > Streptophyta > Magnoliopsida > Ericales > Theaceae > Camellia > Camellia sinensis. Next base: position 405,240 of record NW_021028542.1, read on the forward strand.
GCGACTTACATTCTTTCATCCTATATGTTGTACCATACTCCCTCATTGTGCTTGATTTTGTTGAAAATGTTATCGGAGGAGAAAAAGATACTTAATTGTTTTAGTATATCTGATTATTTTGGTATCTCTATGCTTTTGATATCTTAATTCTTATAACATGACCTTTGAGCTGATTAGTTGTTGATAATGAAAGAGAAAGATCGTTTTCCTCAAGAAAGAGTGACTTGAACTTTAGCTTCATATTTATGCTCTTGCTTGGCAACCTTGTTTGATCTATGCACTGTTATGTCTATTATAGTCTTGAGATTGGTATGCTCTTGCTAAGAAATTGAGAATTAGATCATGCTCAAATGCTTCTCATATACTCATTAACAATTTGGTCTCTCATTATTATTTTTGTAACGCCCTCAAAATAAACCCATTATATGTATATCATTGACATGCATTATTTAAAGAAAACAATTTATTCATTCATTCATCAGAGTATTACTAAATAAAAACATTACATGTAACATCAAATTAAATGCCCTATGGGCTTACATCTTTCCAAGCCATCACTTGGACACAAAATATGAGTTCTAACTCAAATACAAATAAAGCCCTAGGCTTGATTATTCATCAAATAAAAGCAAACAACAAAAGCTAGTCTTCAAAATCCAAATCCTTCCAAGCTAAGTCCTGGGAGGTAGCTTATCACCTGGACCTGAAAATGATGTTCCCATAAGGGTGAGCCACAGCCCAGTAGAAATATACTAAACCAAATATAAGCATTGAATAAAGCATTAGTATTTAATAGATGGTTAACCAAGATAATCAATTACATCATTAGAAGATTTGGACTCTTTGGTTCAGATTAAGAACCGTGACACAAATCATCGAGTCCGAACTGTAGCGGTCCCTCGCGGACTTGTTACAGGTACCTCTCACAACTGATGGTGCCGGCAGAAGATCCTGTGCGATAACAGCGTACACGCGCCCAGACGACCTCTGATCAACCTGCTCACCCCTAGGAGCATAAGATTGGTGCACCGACTGAGACGATGAAGCCCCCTGATTGGCCCTCGAGGCCTGACCCGACTGAGCTGGCTGCTGACCCTGAATCTGCCTCAAACCAGATGCACCAGGTGTGCCACCCAACTGCGGGCAATACCTCTTCATATGCCCTGGTAGGCTGTGTAACAACAGAAAACAAGGCCGCAGCCTCAACGGATTCGCCCAGTAGCAAATCAAACTCGCCAAGTGCTCCCAACATCACCCA
>NW_021028542.1:411261-423744 GCF_004153795.1 Camellia sinensis
TCTAGAGAGAGTGGGAGGATTTTTTTTTGAAAAAAAAAAAAAAAAAGGAGAAAAAAAGTGGAGTCACCTACGAGAGGTGGCAGAAAATGAGAGATGTTTAGAGATAGAATAATGAGAGTGTTTTGGAAAGAGGGGGGCACCTAAAAGAGGAGGTAGAAAATAAGGCTTGTTTAGAGAGAGGAAGAGAGAATGATAGTGTTTTACAGAGAGACGTAAGACTTGTTTAGAGAGAGAGAGAAAGGGAAAGTGAAAGCTTCTGTTTAGTTTAATTTTAAAATCATAATTTAGGTATGAAATTATATTTTAAATGATAAGTTTTAAATTAAATTTTTAAAAAAATTTATTTAGTCACAAGGAATATCTTGAATGGTGCGGAAAAAATTTCAATTGAGAGATATGCAGTTGTTCTTGATGACAACGTAAGTGTTCTTTCCACAGTTTTCATTGTCTTCATTACTGGTGTTTAAATAGTTGGTTTCTCCAAAAGATTATAATTTGCAACTGTTATCTATTTATTTGTAGGTCAAAAGGATAAATTTTGCCGAGGGGAAGATCTGATTCTAGAAGTAAGGAATTTGCAGCTTGATTTTTGAAATAGGCTCAAAATTGAGATCTTGTTGGAAATTTTTTAATTTTTGTAAGAGCATTTAAATATCCAATGTGCTGATTGGTGAATTTTAGATTTTATTTTATTATTTTATTTTTTTTTAGGATTTGGGTGAATTTTATAATTTAAATATGCTTTTATGAACATGTACAGTTTAATTGTTCTTTGTAAAATATTGAATTTGATGGCTTGATCAATTTTTATTTTTATTTTCTGTTATGATGTTTTTGTGAATGGAATGTAAATAATCAGCTCTTAGTGAGTGAGAGACGGCACCACCGTCGGAAAAAATAGAAAATTTTAATATTTTTATTAATTTTGTTATATGTTTTACTTTTTGTGACGACATTATACTGTCGCAAAAAATAGAAATTTTATTATTTAAAATAGAAATTTTATTATTTTTTAATATTTTTTGCGACGGCATTACACTGTCGCAAAAAATAGAAAATTTCATATTTTTTATATTTTTTGCGACGGCACCACACCGTCGCAAAAAGTGGTGTTTTTTTTTTAAAAAAAAAGACTATTTAGCGACGGTATTTTTTGCCGTCTCAAATAACATTTTTAGCGACGGTAAAATAGGACCGTCGCAAAAAAGTCAAGAAATTTCAAACGTTATTAGCGACTGCACGGTGCCGTCGCAAAAAGGTAAAAAATGCCGTCGCAAAACATTAGCGACGGCACTTACCGTCGCAAAAACTCTTTTGCAACCCCTGCAGTTGCGACCCCCCTCTTGCCGTCGCAAAAAGTCATTTTGCCGTCGCAAAAAGTATTAGCGACGGTATTAGGAGTATTAGCGACGGTATTTTACCGTCGCAAAAAGTCAATTTTTTTGTAGTGATTAATGAAATATTAAATATATTGCAAGTTATACATTTTACATAATATCAAGCTATGGATCATTGTTATCATTTCTGGGCATTACACACAACACTCGTCAATACCCTTTGCTATTTATCAACATCCCCAATTTGTTGATGTTCAAACATAACCCAACCCCTACACAACACTAATCAATTTAACTTTCTTCAATTCATTGATTAAAAGCTAAGGCCTCCCAACTCTACATCCTAAACATGTTCAAATGCCACAATCACAAGCCTAACCCTTAAACCCATAAGTTCAAACCCTAATTCACCCATATGTTTTTAATAAAATCAGATATCAAAGTCATGCTTTTAATGCAATAAAAATGTCACATCCTGGATTTCCAAGGTTCGACCCAATGGAATTAAAAATTAAATTATAAAAAAAAAGGCAATAATAAACTAAATGAAGATGATATCTCTCGTGCAAATGGATATAATAATGTCATATATTACATGAGTTCCTCTAGTTACATACACTCTATATTCAATATTTAAGTGAAATAAATGTTCTGTACATAAAGATAAACAGTGATACCATACATAATTAAAATGCCCACATGCTTACATCATATCCAATAGTATAACCCTTACAAGGATGGCACTCAACCTACAAAATATATGCCCAAGGCCTACAGGTAGTAGAGTTATCTCTCTTAGCTCAAACAAACATCCAATGCCTCATCTCCTTGTCTAGGCATGTCATGAACACCTGAAAAAGATTTCAACCACATAGGGTAAGCATATAGCCCAATAGGGAACATTTCATAAACTAATACAACCCCACAAATATAGATGATCATGATGCTACACATATATAATAAGCTCAAAACATTTTTCTTAACACGAGTTTTTGTTCAATTAATCCATTCTTCATTTATCAACACTCTTTGTTTGATTAAACCAATTTTCCATCATCAACGCCTGGTGAATCCTCTCAAGTCGATGTTTCTACCAGTGGTCATCGTTGAGCACCACTTAAGCCAATGCATTATTAGAAGTTGCACTCTGCCAGAGACCATCGCTAAGCATCACCTAATCCAGTAGTCATCATGAGTACCACATATACCAGTGTACAATAAGAGTTACACTCCACAATCCAGTGCACTATGAGAAGTTACACTCTGCTAGTAGCCATCGCTAAGCGCCACCTAACCCATCGCTATATCATCTCAACCATACATGACCCAAATTCACCCTAACCATTCAATTAAAACCAAGTTGTTGTTGTTGTTGTTGTTGTTTTTTTAATTATAACCAATGCATCAAAGCATTATCCGATTCTTACAAAATGTGCGCCTTGTACCACTGTTCAATAACAAGTTTTCATTCTCATCAAAACATCTCTGTAATACAATGTGAGTTATTAATAACCACCAACACCATTTCATTTTTAATGGTTACACCCTATTCGTTAACAATATAATTTCATAAATTATATTCACAATTTCCCAATTCATTCATCTTTTATCAATTTCATTTTCACAACATAATACTCATTATGGTATCATCAATTTCACCACATGCTCATCAATTTCTCAATTCCCAAAACATTAACACTTAAGGATTTTTTTTTCACAAATTGGGGCATTCTCATCTTTAAATACCTGCATGCAATTTTATATAAAGAAAATATGTTTAATAACAAGATTATAGATAATCAAACCCCCAATTCAACCAAACCCTTAACCCTTAAATCATGATTTCCAAAATCAACTAAAACACAACCACAACATGGTTTTTTGTACCAAAATACTGCAAATATAATAGTGAACTCTTATTGAGTTAATGAAATAGAATCCTACCACCTGAAGAGAAGAGGAGAAGGTAGAAGCAACCTCCAATGCCCGAATCAAGAGTTGGCCAAGATTAAAATGAAGCTCTCACCAATCTTTCCAAGAACCGTGTTTGGATCAGAGATCAAACCCAAGTGTAAACACTCCAAAATCAAGGTCTAAGCCCAAGAAATTAGGGCTAAATCGCTCAGGGGAGAGAGAACAGAGAAAAGGGATCAAAATCTGATATTTTCATGCACTCAATAGTCTTATATAGACGAACAAATCGTAGCCACAGTCTAATACCTCACAGGTGCGAACCCTCCCTTCGCGGCCACAGTCTTGAACACCGCAAGCACGGCCAAACCAAACCTTTAGATGTTGGCGCGACCTAACAACTCATGAGTGCAGAACAAATGCTCATGTAAAAGTACTGGGATGTGATTTTGGTCGTTGCCCTGCGTGGGCGCGACTAACCATACTCATCCATAGTGGGCGTGATGGTGTTGATCGCAGGCACGATCAATCTGGAACAGATTCTGCTCTTGGGTTTCTTAGGACAGTTCTAAGGCAACACCAAGGGTCCCAACCACAAACAGAAAAAAATGTACATGAAAGTAATAACAAGACCACCCATATGTTCACAAGCGCGGAAGCTAAACAGGGCATCCATTCAAATGATTTCAGGTTGGGTTTTAGAATCAAGACATTACAAAAAAATTACCAAACGTCTATTTATAATGAGGTATTGAAAAGGAGCAAGAAAATCCCAACCTCTCAAAGTGAAGAAGAGAAAAGTTGAAAAACCCATGGTGACGAAAACACGATTTGCTTAGATTAAATGAAAGTCCTCGCTGAGCTCTACATTTTGGTATATGGAACTAGGGGCAAAAAATGGGTAGAAATAGATTAAACCCAAGCTTGAAATTTTGAAAGAAACATAAATGGCGAAACAGAGGAAACAAAAGAGAGACAGAGAGGCTGAAATCTAACTTTTCTATGCCTTAATGGACTTATATAGACTCACTATTACAAGCACAATGAAACACACATTGGGCGCGAGAGACACAGTCACAATCGTAGCCACGACGTTTGCAGGTACGGCTATATAGGTCGCAAGCCCTCAACTCAGGCCACGCAACCATCGTGGGCCACGGCCTTTTCTCCCAAGCCAACAGACCTGAAGACCATATTTGGTCGTGGCCTGGTCACAGCCCATCGTAGGCACGACCTTCACACTACCTCTTCACAAGCACAACCCAGCTAGGATAAGAAATTTCTAGGTTGCCTTCCGAAGATAACCCGAGCATTCTAAGGTCCAAACTAACAGGGGATGGTCAAAGTCAACAAGGACAACCACGTGCCCCAACCAAAAAATTAAATGGGTTGGGTTTTTAGACCTAAACCACTACAAAATGACATAGCGAGAGATACGAAAATGATGAGCGACATGATCCCAACATCAAAACCCTTTATATTCTATGCCATAGCCTAAAAAGCAACACAGTCGCGACCATGGTTGTAACTTGTTGCGTTTATAAGGAGGAATGAGAACAAAACATGCACAATAAAAGACTCGAAGTTCTATATAGGAAGAATATGTACCATGAAGACGTTCATATGGGGTTTGATTTTCAATGACAAGAGATGGGATACGGTTAATAGTGTAAACAATCGTAAGGGCAGCTTCACCCTAAAAATGCTTAGGACAAGAAGAAGAGATGAGAAGAGCTCTGACTGTATCAAGAATGTACCTATGCTTGCGTTCAGCTTGACCATTTTGCTAGGAGGTGTAAAGACAAGAGTGATGGGGAAGTGTATCATACTCACGAAGAAGTTTTAAAAAATTCGTTTCTTTATATTCTTGAGCATTGTCAGATCGGAAAACTTTGATAGAATAACCAAATTAAGTTTTAATCAGTTTAGCAAAATCAAAATAAGTTTAAGCCAACTCAGAACGTTGTTAAAATATAAATCCAAGTGGATCGGGAATAATCATCCACAAAAATGAAAAAGTATGTAGAGGCCCCCATAGTGGTATTGGGAGAAGGACCCCAAACATCAAAGTGAACTAAATCAAATGGAAATTTTGAAATAGAATCACTTGTATTAAAAGACAAAGCTTGTTGTTTATCAAGTTGACAAGATGGACACTCATTATTATAATTAGAAGAAACAGAACCTAAATTGCCACTAGATACTAGAGTATGCAGCCGACCAAAAGAAACATGCCCTGATCTAGAATGCCAAAGAACAAGAGAAGGAGTGGATGCGACGTACTGAGTAGTAGGTGCAGAAGATGGTAGATGGAGATTGATGAGCTCAAACAGACGTCCACTTTTACGCCTTATCCCAATAGTCTATCCTATTCACGAATCTTGAGTCTGACAACTAGAGGAGGAAAAGAGAACAGTTAAACCAAGTTCACAAAGTTAACCAACAAAGATAAGATTTAGAGTGAGGGCAGAAACATGATAATTATCAGAAAAAGTCACAGTGGAGGTAGAGACACTACCAATATGACTAATAGACATGTGAGTACTATCAACAGTATGAATAGTAGGTAAAGTACCAAAAGAAGCAAAAGAGGAGAAAGGAATAGAATCTGATGTCAAATGATTACAACATGCAAAATCAAAGAACCAAGAAAAGCTACCTGATGTGACAAATAAAGCAGTGTTATGAGAGGTACTAGAATGAGCTTGTTAAAGCATGGCCTTCATATCATTTTGAAAATAACATGGAGAAAATGGATCTATAGAAGGAAAGGAATCCTCAGCCGCAACAGTAACAGATCGAGAGGTAGGCTTATACTGAGACCCTGGTTTATAGTGACCCTCTCTTAAGTTCCGAGATGAGTTGTTTTTCTGAGATTGTTTTGGGGGACAGTAATGCTCAAAGTGACCAAGCCCTTGTTTGTGACAAAACAATAATCCCTAACTAGACAATGAAGAAGAGAATGACTAAAACTGAGGCCTCAATTTTTATAGTTCCAACAAATCTGAGTAAAGGAGCCAGAAGGAGTCTGCGTGTGAGCAACAACAAGAACAATGTCAGTAGTGGTCTTGTGTAATAACCCACGTTCATGTCTTAGTCATGTTCATGTACATTGCGTGATTTTGTCTTGTTAAGCTTGCATTTGCAGACTTTGACTTGTTTTGCCTAAGTAAAGGTGCCTGTCTTGTTTTGTGCTTATGAGATTTGCCTAAGTGTTGTATGCATGTTTTGTTCCTTCCTTGCTATGTTAACCCTAGGTCATGCCAAGCCTAGGTCATGTTAAGCCTAGGTCACGCCAAGCCTAGGTCACGTTAAGCCTAGGTCATGTCAAGCCTAGGTCATGCCAAGCCTAGGTCATGTTAAGCCTAGGTCACGCCAAGCCTAGGTCACGTTAAGCCTAGGTCATGTCAAGCCTAGGTCATGTAAACCCTAACTGGACAATGAAGAAGAGAATGACTAAAAGTGAGGCCTCGATTTTTATAGTTCCAACAAATCTGAGTAAAGGAGCCAGAAGGAGTCTGCGTGTGAGGAACAACAAGAACAATGTCAGTAGTGGTCTTGAGAGTACCAAGATGAGTCTCCTCAAACAAAAGTTCAATCATAGCTTGTTCTAGAGTGAGTAAAGGATCCTGATGCAGTAGAGAAGCTTGGACAAGCTAAAAAACAAGAGTAAGAGCCATAAAAAACTCAACCAAGTGATCTTCATCATGATAATCAGCAAAGGACTAAGCATCTTTCGTCATAAACCCAAAAAGGCTCAAAATAGAAATTTGATCCCATAAACTATACATGGATGATAAGAAATCATTAATGGACTGACCCAGTGCCTAACGTTGACCATGAAGACTAGTTCGAATATGATGATATCAGTTTTTGAGAAAGTCCCATATGGATTTAGCAAGAGCAGGGTTGGTATCAGTTTGAAATCGCCTAAACTGAAGCCAAGTAATAATACAATAATTTTTACCATCCCATGCATCCAAGCGGTCAAGAAATTTGGCTTTAGTTTCATCCGTGGCTTGGATTGGTTTCTTCTATTCTCTAGTAATAACTTGCCATAATTGTCGACCTTTGAGAAAGGTAGACATAGTTTGAGACCAAAGGAGATAATTGGTGCTATCAAGAACCACAGATTTTGGTTGAGTAGGGTCGGAGCGATCCATTTATGCAGGAAATACAAAGAGCAGTGCAGAAAATAGCAGAATTTGGAAAAACAGAGGTTACTGTTGAACTTAGAATGCAAAAAAAAATAATAATAAAATAAAAATAAAATAAAATCTTAGGAACCGATCTATATATATCAAAAGCAGAGCTGAAACTCAGTGAACCAACCAAAACAATGGATAGATCTAGTCTAATTGAACCAGATAATGTCAACATGCAACAAAGAGCTGCTAGGGCTGACCAGCAAAGAGGAACACAAATGATGTCAGCAAGAGGCAAGCAACAACGTCAGCAGGGAGTGCGAGAGCTAACGTCAGCGAAGACGCGAATGACACACTAGGGCTAACATCAGCGAAAGCGGCAGAGAGGCGCACATGTGAAAGAAACGTGTTGTGTGGATAGTGAGCGAGAGGTGCGTGGATGCGCATGTTGGGACTGGTGGCGTGTTGTCAGACGCAGAAAAGAACAATGTGTGGAGGTACATGACTGGGTTTTTGGAGTGAGGTTGGCAACACCGAAATCATCGTGGAGAGAGGAAGGGTCTGGTGGCTTTATTTTGTGATTATGTTCACTGATAAGAGAGCTGTAAGGTACCAACATATTAGATTGATTTGGTGATATGCCGGAAATAGTTATCGATGGCTAAAAGTGCCGGTAAGGGAGCTAATGAGCAAGGTTTAGAACCTGTGCTCTCTTACCATGTTAACACAATTGAAGAAATAGAAAAGTATATGTAATAATATTGTGTATATCAAAATACAATATATATAGGTAAGGAAGAATGGTGAACAAGAAAGAAAATCCTAATATGGAAATAATACATATTACTATTGTATTTACTAACAGTATGTATAAGATAGCTGATGAAATTAATTTTTTGCATGATGACCTTTATTGTGTGGCATATGAGGTAGGTGGTTCAGATCATTGATGTGAGTTCGAATTGAGACTTACAAGAGGATTATAAATGGGTATGAAAAGATAAAGTATGAAAGGAAGCTCTTTTTGATTAGTAAATGATTAATTTTTTATTTTTTATTTTTATAAATTATTAGATTAACAAAGTATTCTTGATGAATTAAAATTTTAAAATCTCATCGACTTGTTCAATTTGTGGTAAAAAAAAGTCTACCAGAACAATGTCATTGGCCTTCTGCCACCAAAACCACTAATACATGTTTTTCCAAAAAATTGCTTAAAATTAAAATCAATAGTTTGGATTTAGAACTCGGATATCATTGGAATGAGAATTGATTTTGCAATGGATATGATCTAAATCTATAAATTGCAGAATGGTATGGGTCATAACATTTTCAAATTCTTTATCTAATTGAAAAGTAGAATTTTTAACATTAATAAGTATCATTTTTTTGTTCATTTAAAATAATGTATTTTTTGTTCACTATTTTACAATTGATATAGTATGCAAACATAATAATATGGTATAGTGTTTGTAAATTGGACAAATTGAATTAAGATTAAATCAAACGTTTTTATAAATAATTTCGTCCTGCAGTAATTAGTTTCTTAAAATTAATCAAGCAACTGTGATTTTAACGAGAGTGGTTGAAGGCAAAGTGAGATTCAAAGATGAGATTGAACCAATTGTTCGAGACGTACTTGAATCCGATTAGGTATTTGACGAGTACACTATATATGCGTAAGAGAATCTCTATAATGAGATCTTCATTACTCGCAATTACTTCTTCCTCAACCGGTGTGATTTGGGATGAAGTAGAACTGATGATCATTTTTGTTCTTTTGCTGGATACTTTCTTCGCCATTATTGGCTAGGCACAGATTCTCATTATAAGGAATTACGGTTCGTATATGGGAAAGTTTTGGAAATAGAATATGAGTTTGCAAAAATTTTGGTAAAACATTAGCAGCTTCTAGCATTGAAACATTAGCAGCCATTTCCCTTAGCAGGCATTAAAGGCTAAAATAGTTTTATAATTTACATTGCAAATATGACCATTGTATACAACATTTATAAAGGGCCATTAAATACTTTAGCCGACCATTGTATACTTTTGCATATATTAATGGCGTCTCAATTAATGGCTAATGTCATTATAGTGAAATTTGGTGACCTTTTCCACAAAAAAGTCGCATGTGTTTGGTTTAATTTTGAAATTGTGATTTTAATAAAAAATTTCAAAATTTTTTTCAAAACTTATAACCAAACATACAATTCAAAACTACTCAAAACTCAATTTAAAAATTATTTTCAAAACTCATAATTGAATACACAACTCAAAATTCTTTTCAAAACTCAAACTACAAAACTCTATTTTTAAAAAAAATAAAAAAATTCAAATTTTTTTTTTGTTTTACTTTTTAAAATTATATTTAGAATTATGATTTGAATGTGAAGTCGTATTTTGAGTTGAGTTTGGAATGAGAAAATTTGTTTAGTTATAAGTTTTAAAAAGAATTTTCAAAATTTAATTCAAAAATTTATAATTTATAACCAAACACATAACTCAAAACTCATAACCAAACTCTTTTTAAAATTTAATTCAAAAAAATAATTATTGAAAAAAATAAATTTTTTACTTAAAAAATTCAAAAAATTTCAAAAATATATTTTTATTTAAAATATTAAAATATATATGTTATTTTTGTTAAAAAAAAATATTCAGCTAGTGCTTTAGAATTACTTTTATTGTAAATTTGATTGGAATTTTTTTAAATTATTTTGTTTAAAAATGTTTTTTTTTTATTTTTTAAATATTATTGTTACAAATTAATTTTCATTTAATTTTCTTGTTAATTTCAAATAAATGGCCAAATAATTTGTCATTTTAATCTAAAAATAATAATTTCTATATTTTAAAAATATCAAAAACAAATATAATTTTTTTTTTCAAATAACAGGTGGCAAAAAAAAAATTACTATTCCGATCAACCGGCCAGACATTTGGTTAGACCAAAAATTCAAAAAATGTCTGGTTTACCAAACATATTTTCTAAATGTGTTTTGAAATTGGTTTAGAATCATGATTTGAAAATAACAATTATATATTTAAAATAAAAAAATAAAATTTTCCTTCATTTTTAAATATTTTAAAAAATATTTCAAAATACAACTCAAAATTTAAAATCTTAAAACTCAAAATACAACTCAAAATTCTTTTCAAAATATAAACACTTTTTTCAAAACTCTTTTTAAAACTCTTCTGAAAATTCTTTTCAAAACTCATAATCAAATATAATTTCTTTTTTCAAAATTTAATTCATAATTCCATATTTAAATCATAACTCCATACTTAAATTATAATTTTAAAACTAAACCAAACGAACCGTCATTTTTCCCCAGTGGAATGACAGAGCACCGTGTTGATCAAAAGTAAACAACTAAATGTTGGAACAATCTTCTGTGTAAATAAAATAACTTGAAATAAATTCAAACAAAATAAATAAATAACATACCGAATTTATTTATCGAACCGAATTAAAATTAAGACCAAATCGAGTGTGTGGCACTCTGTCCTTAATACAAATTCGTCCCGCTACGGTGCTTACGGTTGAGTGGCATCTATCTCCCAGGATACAATGATCTTCACAAATTTGTAGAAGCACTTCAAACAAATTTGTTCGGCAAACCAAACCTGTGTTTTAATACTCTCTTTATTTAATTCTAAAAACTAGAATGTAGAATAATGAAAACAAAAATAGTTTGGACAGCAAGACATTAATTTCAGACTATTTTCGGATAGGAAATTAGATTTCCCAAACTGCTGGAATTGATTATATATATAAGCAAAAAACGGTGGTCCTAACATGTTCGTAATTTGAAAGAACAAATGCAACTGTTGAATTTCAAGCAAAGTTTTTGACCGTTGCACTTTTGAATATATTATTCAAACAATGAAAAGTGATCCAATAATTGACCAAGTCAAACCTGTTAGAACTCAATAAACCTGTTGAAGCATTATTTATTTAAACTATCTCAAATATATATATTAAACTAATTGAATATATATATATATATATATATTAAACTATTGAAATAGTTAAATAAATAAATAAAGAGGTACAAACTTTAGGAAACTTCTTAGAAACCTAAAATTTGAATTTAGAATTAAATTAAATTCCCACAATTACAAATTTTAGGAAACCACTTAGGAATCCAAAATTTGAATTTAGAATTAAATTAAATTCCCACAATAATTTTTATTAAAAAATTCAAATGAATTTTATCTAAAAAATTAATGTTAGACCCGAAAACGACGTCAACTTCCCATTCTCTCATAAATGGTTTTGACGTTCCGTCTTCACCGTGTGACTTGTCACGCGGCAAGGAACACGTCACCTCTTCAGACCCACCCAAAAAAACGTTTGGGGCCCACTCAACTTGGGCTAAAAAAAATATGCCTATATTAAACCATTTTTTTTTCCAACAATCCCCCACGTGAATGGAATTTGACGGAGAGAAAATGCAACAACGTGATCTAATTACAGAGAGTACAGAAATTGGAAATATTCTGCAAAGGATAGGTAGCTTTTGGCTTTGAACCTTCCCTTGTAAGACACTATCGGATTTACTAGCTAACCAGTGAACCTGATGTCTTGAACTGTTCAGCCGTTTGTGTAAACTAAGACAATAGAATTCACACAATATATTCCCAGACACAGTTTAGTTCTCACTATTGTGTTCACTTTGGCCCTGAACAACCTGGTCTCTCATGAGTGCTCTAGAGAATTGTAGCCCTTCACAAATCTCATAGAACCGGCCCAGTTCACACTCACATAGGTGATTCTTATGAAGAGTATCCTGCCATACTCCACTAGGTTCACCTAGATTTAAGAATCATTAAAATTTTACTTAACCTTTAACGCTGCAGACATCACTATTTCATCAAAGAAATGGGTAGGAGTTAGACTCCCCAGTGATCCTTCTGAGTCAATCACAACTCGGTTGTCCCTTTGAACCTAGATCTTGGGATCTCCAGTCAACTAGGTTGGGTTGCCATTGTGGTAACTCTTATTTAATAGGCTTAAGTCCCATTCCCCTCGATGAATTCTCAACTAACTCTCTTGCTAACCCTTTGGTTAGTGGATCCAC
>NW_021028542.1:444208-456613 GCF_004153795.1 Camellia sinensis
GTTAAGTAAAACTAATAGAAAAATGGTATTTTAGAAATTTTATGAAATGGTATTTTAAACATTTTATACACACCTACATTGAGTTTAGGGATGCAACTTGAGCAGGTGCGGGCGGATTGAGAGGTTATTCAAGCTCAGCTCGAGTTGTACTAGAAGCTGCTCAGCCCGTCCAAACCTGAATTGTAACCCGAGATTGTCTGCTAAAACCCGATCCGAGCTAAGTCCGAATTGCTTGAGTTGCCCAAATTGTTCGAATTATACAAAAAATTGAGTTTTTTTTTTTTTTTTTTTGTGCAACTAACTTAATTAATTGGTTAAAATTGCACTCTATTAACAATTTTTTTCCTTTTTTGTAAAATTATTAATAACATTAAATCAAATAATTTATATAATGTAATAGATATGAGAATTAAATAACAAATGTGTCGCTATGATGGCATTTATAATTTCTGAGTGATAAAAGAAAAAAAAAAGATTTTGTATTGTGTTTATAATATATATTCAATATGATTTAACAATCTAAATTCTTTTAACATCATCTAATAATGACTAATAATTTACGTATACATTTAATATTTTTTATATATTTACATTTATATAATTCGGATGAACTAGTTGAAGCACTTCATCGATGATTGCAAGTCCAATCCCTCAATCCTCTCCAATCCTTCTCTCTCCTTCTTCCAAGACTACCTTGAAAGGTATGATATAATTCATTTTTATGTATTTATATACTTTCCTATTGAATTTGCTTTCTTATGTATTTTTATATGAATTTTTGGTGGTTTAGTGGAGTGAATTGATTTTGAACTAGGTTGTATTCTGTTTTCTATAATTTTTTTAGTTGAAGAGACACTTGAAACAATTCGAAATAAGTCAAATATTCAATTCGATTGATTTGATTAATTTCATCACAAACTTTCCGTCGGATTTCCATAGTTTGCATTGTTTAAGATGGTATGGCATTAGTAACAAATTGAATCAAGATTGCTCTCCCTGCCAAGGGAAGCACGCCAGTTTCCCAACCAATCAACTTACTTTGAAGCTTCTCCAAAATGGAGTCGAAATGATTTTTACTAACCCTGGTGTGAAGCAAGGGAACTCCAAGGTATTTCCCCAAAATTTGCATCAATGGAATACCACACAGATTGCTCAGATCTTTAGCTCTCCTCCTTTCAATGTTAGGATAAATAAACATGTTGGATTTGTGAACGTCCACTCTAAGCCCAGAGATTTTACTAAACTCATTTAGCACTTCCAAAATGATGGTGCAGTTTGCATTGTCAACTTTAGCAAACAAAGATCAAATCATCCGCAAAGAATAAACGTAAAATAATGGGCCCAGTTTTTGACATTTTGAGACTCATCCACTCTTTTTTCTCCATCAGTGATAAGCGTAAAATTATGGTCCCACTTTTTGACATTTTGAGACCCATCCACTCTTTTTTCTCCATCAGTGATAATCACTCAGCATTGAAGTCCACATCATTCTGATTTTTGGGTTAAAAAACATTTCATCATTTTGAAAATGAATTGAGAAAATTGTGTACAAGTCACGAGCCACCACTAATTTAGGGTTATTGTAAGTTCTTTTAAACTAAAATTTAATAATATCGTAAAGTAAAAGGTAAAAAAATTAGCTTTCTAATTTTTAAATAATTAATTTTTTTAATTTATTTAAGTTATTTTTGTCTAATAAATTATAAGTAAAAATTACATTAAACAATCTGACACATATTCCCAAATTAAAATAAATCATAATCACCTCTTAAAATTTATACCAAACAACCCCAATGTCATGACATGTAACGCATATTAAAATGGAGAAAAATTGAAAAAAAAAAATAAAAAAATTCTCAAAAATCAAAATTTTAAAAAAAGATATTTTTTGTAGGATTAATTTTTTTTTTTTTTTTTGTGGTTATAATGATTCGCAATTTTCTTTCCAACCAATGATTCCAAACACCAATTTTAATATTTTAATAGAATACTAATAACATAATAAAAATAAATAAATAAATAAAGTGAGACCAAAACATCATAACACAATAAATAATAGATGATGAGCTGGCTTTAAACCTCAAAGCATTTTTCTTTCTTTCTTTCCCATTGCAGACCCCTGTTATTCACCACCAAGGATCCTCTAGAGTGAAATTTCCCTAAAGTTTCTTAGAGTGCTACATTATGTAGTTGAGATTTACTGACAAGTCATATCAGAAAAATTGATGTGACTTGCCAGTAAATTTCAACCACACAATATAGCACTCTAGGAAACTTTAGGAAAAAATCACTCTAGAAGATCCTTGCTCTTGCTCGTTATTCACACCTCTGCGCAGAGGCAGAAATGGCGAACAAAATATCCTGCAAAAGAAGAAGAAGAAAGGCGATCACCACCTCTGCTTCATCGGAAACCTCAGTATCGACCTCAGCAGAAGTCATTGCTAGCAACGTTGATCTCCTCTCAGAGATCCTTTTACGTCTTCCTCCCAAATCCCTAATCAGATTCAAGTCCGTCTCCAAGAATTGGCTTCATCGAATCTCCTGCAACAATCAAGATTAAAAGCTCTTGCAATGGCTTACTCTTGTGCGAGATTTATCACGATGTTTCTCAGAGAAAAAGAGTAGGTTACATTGTTTGTAATCCCACCACCCAGAAATTCACTCCACTTCCTGACCATGGTGATAATCCCTCACCTGCTTGCTTGGCTTTTGATCCTTCGCAATCACCTCATCACAAAGTTGTTTTGTTGCATTACATTCCCTCTCCTCAATTTGCTATCTACTATTCGGAGAGTAAATCTTGGAACCCTATTATTGTCGATGCACTACCTGTTACATATCTCAAAGGGGTCTTTTGGAATGGAGCAATCCACTGGTTAACTGATAACTATCACGTTCGATTCGAGCTAGGTATTTCAGAGAATGTGATAGTCATTTGCTTATTATTCATTCTTCTATGGGATTCAGAATCCTTCAGATGGAAAGTGACTCCTTCTGTTGGATTGTGAAGTGTCGCATCAATCTTAGACCCTTAATTTCTGTCTTCCCTGATATAGATGACACAAGCAAAGACTACAAATTTCACGTGCCATGTGTTGCGAAGGAAGTAAACAAAAATGAATTCGGACTGTTGTTAGCTACTGCAGGCAAAATTATTTATTATAATCTCAACTGCAAGACATTGAAGGTGTTTCATGATGATTTGCCCAAAGTTGACTTTTACAGATCGTATTTTAAGAAATATCCTTATAATTGTACTTATCAATTCGTTGAAAGTCTTATCTCCTGTTTGAATATGTTTAACATTGTGGAACAGATATGTTTTGTTGTGTCTTTTTTTGTAGATGTCATATTTATTTCTTATGAATCAGTTTCGTAGTGTTAAGAAAATGAATATTTTGCCCTCCCAAATTTCAGTAGGTGCTTGTTATAAAACTTTTTAGATTGTAATATCTTTTGTTGTCAGAATATTATAAAACTTAAATTCAAAATTCTATGATGTATGATCTGTTGGATGGAATGGTTCTAATTGGTCTATGATTGAATGAAAAAGATATAAAAAATAAAAATTTTAAAAAATGAAATTGAAAAGCCTTGTTGACATAATTTGATTTAGAATTAAGACATTATCATGTTGTTCAAGTTTGCAAGGTTAAAGTTGGTTTCTTTGCTAAGTTACGGAGGCTTTGAATCCTGTAAAGTTAGGTATTGCCTTCTCATGTGCAGGTGCATGGTTTTATCTTCTGCAATTGTGTTCTTTATTTTTGAGTTTGTTACTTCATCTGAACATCATTAAGATCAATTGCAACATTGGTAGCTGTGGGAATTGACAAGGCATTATGATCTGAGAAAATTCAATATGAATCACAGTTGAAAAAATTGCAAATTAATTTTACAAAAATGTTTAAGAGATTTGGTCTGTGGTTCATTAAATTAGTGAGTTCAAAAATCTGGGTTTGCTCTTTCATCACAAGTAAAATGAATTGATAAGCAGTGAATGCCTTCAATATTTGAAGTGACAACATCACTTAGCACAGAAGAAATGGAAATCATTACAATGACTAGGTTCTTCACCAAGACATTTCTTGGTGCCTGTTATTTTTGCAAACTGGTTTTCAACTGCTTACATTCATCAGCAACAAGACCTGCAATTGAAAAAACCGGCTATTTTCTGATAGACATAGCTTCCTCTACTTCAATTGAGAACAACATTGACAAGTGTAAAGCACATTTTGATAGCCATCAGACCAAGTGTTAATAGATGGCAAAATATCATGGAACTAAAGATCGCAGTTGTATTGGCGATGTAAGACTATAACTGCCACTGCATCCTGTTGAGTTCGAAGACTCCATGGCTATAAAGCACATTTTGATAGCCATCAGACCAAGTGTGTTAATAGATGGCAAAATATGATGGAAACTTAAGATCGTGGTTGTATCGGCAATGTAAGACTATAACTGCCACTATATCCTGTTGAGTTCGAAGGCTCCAAGGCTATAAAGTAACGATCTTGATTTTTATTCGATTTTCAAATTTGATAGAGAAAACAATTGGATTTGCATTTGATTTGTTTGAATTAGTTTGATTGGCCGAAGCTCTTGCTTAGGGTTTCAATTTTCATTGATGTGCTTGTCTTGACTCTTTATTTTGCTGACTCAAGAATGCAGAAACCATAGATCTAAAGATTCAGGTAATTACAATTTTTTTCATAGTAATAGACATTTTCCTCTGTTTTCTGTGAACCGACTTGGGGATTGATTCCTCTTTGATTTTCAGAAACTTGAGAAAACTCACTTGTAATCAGAACTAGCTTGGCACAGCTTCTCTATATCGACCTTGTGGTATGAATTTTTGCAATTAGAGTTTTTTTCTTTGTTGCTGCTATGCGCTGCTTATGTGGATCGGTTAGATTCATTGGAAATAAAACTAAAAGAATACTGAGTGGCCACCATTTTTTTCCTTTGTGTAAGGCTGTGTGCAAAGTACAAGAGAATTAATTTCAGAAAAATTTGAAATAGAATAGCACCAAAACACACTTCGCTTTCTACAAAAGTTGAGATTATCTAATAGATGTATTTAAAAAAGTAAGATGTTTGTGAAAAAATCTGCAAGAAAATTAATAATTACAAAAATGTATTGATTTTTGTATATATACAACAACACTAGGTGGCCCGAATTTTCATGACTCAAATGGTTCGAATGTCTCAAAATGACGTCGTTTTGGTAAAACAACGTCGTTTTGACAAATTCAAGCCATCGGGCCATACAAATTCGGGCCACCAAACATTTTTTATTTAGATTAAGTGGATTTAAAAAGTAAAAATTGATTGAAACATTTAAAAAATTCACTAAAAACAATACAATTTAAAAACTAAAAAATTATTTTTAAAAACTTCAAAACCAAACAGAATATGCTTGGGAGACTTTGTGCTAGGCTAAAGAAGGTGGGCTGGGTTTCAAGTCTCTCCAAGCTTTCAAGCTTGCTATTGCTTGCTAAGCAATGTTGGAGATTACTCGCTAATCCTAACTCTTTACTTGGAAAAATAGTCAATACAAAATATTTTCCAATTGCCAACATGAGAACGGAATCTTCAAGGGTGGTTCAATAAATTCAATGGAAATATCTTCCGAGGCATTTATTCATGATAAATGTCGATGACAATTTGAATTCGGAAACAAAATCTGCATTTTAAAAATGCCGCCATAGGCTGTAAAAACACCATCAAAGGATAGAAAGGCGTTTATAGTTTTACGTCTCTTTTACGCTGGCCGTCTTCAGTTTGTGGTGCCTTTTTAACAACGTCACTACACTTATAGACGACATATTTTGAAGCTATGTCTATAACAAAATGGCTTGTTTTTTCAATTGCAAGTCTTGTTGGTAATGAATTGAAGCAGTTGAAATCTAGTTTTGCAAAATACGCCGAGTCTGTCTAGCTCTAATAACAGACACCAAGAAAATTCTTGGTGAAGAACCTACGTCACTAGTATTGGTTTCCATTTTTTTTTTTTTTGATCAACCAAAAGAACTTTATTGATGAGGAAAACCTTACAATGAAGGTATAAACACAACAATAAAGAAGAGAGGAGGGGGGGATGATGCAAAAGCCACCATACCAAGACGTTGTTGGTGAGGAACCAACAGAGACAACAGATCAAAACAGATTATCAAAATGCACCAAGGCACCAGATTATCAAAATGCACCAGATTAGCAGATTCTGCAGAGGCACCAGATTAATAAAATGCTCCAGATTAGCAGCTTCTCCTACAGATCAGCAGATTAGCAAATTCTACAGAGGCACCAGATTCTACAGCTCCAGATTCTACAGCTTCTCAAAATGCCCCAGATTAGCAGCTTCTCAAAATGTCCTCAGCAAGACAGCACAGGTACACAAAAAACACCAAATGAAAAACAAGATTTGCCCAACCATCAAGACCAGCAGACCCTCAGAGGGGTCGTGTTACCCAATCCAGCAACCCAGCATCCAAACTGCAGACAATAGAACCAAACTACCAAACTGCAGACAACAGAGCCAAGCTTAACAGAAAATTACAGAACCAGTAGACACAGAGCAAGCAGACACAACCAGAACTATAGCCAAACTACAGCACTACAAATCAAGCAGACAACAGAACCAAACTACCAAACCAAGCAGTACAAAGCAGAACTACAGCACTACAAATCAGCAAACCAAACAGACCAAACAAAACTACAGAACCAGCATACACAGAACAAGCAGACAGAATAATATCAGAACAGAAGCTGACCAAGCAAAAATAACAGAACAATCAGCACACACTTAACGGCAGAATAAAATCTGACTTAGGTTGTGTACCATATCATGCCTTGAGTAAGAGAAACCTGAAAGGTTGGATTTGGCCCACAAGGCCACCCTCCACTTGACAAAACCACTCAAATCCTGCAGGTTAGGCGTACACCCATTAAAAATACAATCATTCCTCATTTTCCATATAGACCAGAGCATAGCCGGTGGTACTAAATTCTAGAGTTGCCTGATAATCTTTTTGCATTTAAAGCCTATCCACCAATGTAACAAGTCCACAACTGCAGCAGGTGTTACCCAGTTCATATCCCACCAAAGCAACAGATCATTCCATGACTCCCAAATGCCCCTGCACAGCAAGAAAATATGGTTCAAAGATTCAGGTTTGGCTTTGCAAAAGGGGCAAACATTGCTTACACTGCTGCTAAGTACTCCAATTCTTTGCAGAAAATCAGTGGTTTTAACTCTACCCTTTCAGATCAACCAACCCGAAAATTGAACTTTAGGGGGAGCCACATTACCCCATAATAGTGAGGGTAACAACAACTTTGGACCATGATGAGCAGCCAACCAATTTCTCACTGCAGCAACTGTGAACTGCCCAGTTGGAGACCTCTGCTACCTAATAGAATTTAGGAGGGTTGGTCTCATGGATGGTACCTCTGCTAGCAGAAGATATAACCTATTAACCTCAACCTCCTCCCAAAACTTTAAAGGCCTCCTGAGGGATAGATTCCAGCCCCCTACACCTTCCTTTCTTCACACAAAAAAATCCAGAGACTTCTCATTCTCGGTAGAAAAACTAAATAGGCTCGGGAATTCATCATTAAGCTTAGTATTCCTCAACCATTTATCTAACAAAAAATGCACTCTCTTACCATCACCCAATATGATTTCAATATTGGATAGGAAAAAGGCATGTAAATCTGCATTAGCCTCTACCCCATAAAGAATTCCATTCCACACAATAGACACCCTCCCAGAAGGCTCAAGATTAGGTAACCAACCCTCTCCTAAAGCTCCATATCTACTATTAATAACCTTCTTCCATAATGCCTGATCCTCCACCCCATATCTCCACCACCATTTCAAAAGGAGACTGTTATTCATTTCCTTCAGATTTATAATGCCTAACCCACCTTGCTTCTTACTAACTATGACTGCCTTCCATTTAACAAGGTGGACTTTTCTTTTTTGATCAGAGCTCCCCCACAAAAAGGCGGCTTGCAGTCTATTAAGAATTTTCGCCACACCCTCATGTAATTTGAACACAGATAAATAATAGCATGGTAAGTTGGATAGGACAGATTTAATCAAGGTTACTCTACCTGCGAAAGAGAGCAACTTTCTTTTCCAAGGGCCAATTTGTAAGCATAGACCACAAAAAATTCCAGTTAACTAAATCATATGCTTTTTCAAAATCCAATTTCAGAATCAGCCCTCTCTTTTTGTGTTTCTTCCACCAATCTACTACCTCGTTGGCTATCATGATGCCATCAAAGATATGACGACCACCTATGAAGGCAGATTGAACTTCACTAATAATCTTTGGTAATACCATGCTTAGTTTGCGAGATAAAATTTTGGAAAGGATTTTGTATGCAAGGTTCAATAAACTGATGAGTCTGAAGTCCATAAGGCTCGAAGGACTAACCACCTTGGGAATAAGGGTAATAAATGAACTATTCAGACCTTCAACCAACCTGCCATTGGAGTGGAACTCTTGTAAGAATTGGAAAATATCGTTCTTCATCACTTGCCAACACTTTTGGACACAAGCCATGTTGAAACCATCCGGCCCAGGGGCTTTGTTCCCATTACTTTCCTTCACCACCCTCCAGACTTCTTCCATGGTAAAGGGAGCTTCCAAAACCTCTCTGACCTCAATTGAACTGAGAGTCACAAACAAACCAACTAATTTTGGTCTACAAGCCCAATCTTCTGCAAAAACTGAGGAGAAATGCCTCAAAACTACTTGTTTAATCATCCCCAGTTCAACATACCTAATTCCATTAAACAACACTAAATCCAACAAGTTTCTACTTTGCCTTTTGCTTGCAATGATATGAAAGAATTTGGTCATCTTGTCCCCATTATGTGCCCAATTCAACCTGGATTTTTGGAACCAAATCCTATCATTCCTTTTTCTATGCTTCCAGACCAGATTGCTAATTTCCCTCCTATTTGTAGTTTCTGGAGAGCTAAGAGGTCGTGATTCAGCTAATATATCTAAAGCATGTAAATCATCTTCGGCCTTCTTCAGTTGGTTCACCACATTCCCAAATACTTCAACATTCCATTTTTTCAACTCCAATCCCAACCATTTATCTGACCAAAAATGAACTCTCTTACCATCACCCAAAATGATTTCAATATTGGATAGGAAAAAGGTAAGTAAATCTGCATTAGCCTCTACCCCATAAAGAATTCCATTCCACACAATAGACACCCTCCCAGAAGGCTCAAGATTAAGAAACCAACCCCTTCCTCAAGCTCCATATCTACTATTAATAACCTTCTTCCATAATGCCTGATCCTCCACCCCATATCTCCACCACCATTTCAAAAGGAGACTGTTATTCATTTCCTTCAGATTTATAATGCCTAACCCACCTTGCTTCTTACTAACTATGACTGCCTTCCATTTAACAAGGTGGACTTTTCTTTTTTGATCAGAGCTCCCCCACAAAAAGGCGGCTTGCAGTCTATTAAGAATTTTCGCCACACCCTCATGTAATTTGAACACTGATAAATAATAGCATGGTAAGTTGGATAGGACAGATTTAATCAAGGTTACTCTACCTGCGAAAGAGAGCAACTTTCTTTTCCAAAGGGCCAATTTTGACTTAAATTTGTCCACCACAGGTTGCTAGGACTTACGAGACTTAGTGTTAGCCCCAAGAGGATGCCCTAAATACTTCAATGGTAATTTTTTGCATTGACAGTTGAGTTTAGAAGCAATGCCCTGTGCAAGAGCTTCCTCAATTCCTTCACCACAGAGCACACTCTTATGAAAATTTATCCTCAGCCCTAATATAATCTCAAGGCATCACAAAATTCTTTTAATAGTCACCACCTCTGCCTCTTTTGCTTCACAGAATAGTAGAGTATCATTTGCAAATTGTAGGTAAGTGAGTTGAATCTCGGAAAAGCCCACTGAAACACCCTTAATTAACCCCAAATCTTTAGCTCTACCCAACAACAAGTTTAGACCCTCCACGACAATATTAAATAAGAATGGAGAAAGAGGATCCCCTTGCCTTAGCCCTTTACTAGGAGAGAATTCATTAGTTGGAGAGCCATTAACAAGGATAGAAATTCTGGCTGTGGTCACACACTCTTGCATCCAACTAACCCATAAATCCCCAAAACCAAAATTTGTCAGCATAGACCACAAATAGTTTCAGTTAACTGAGTTGTAGGCTTTTTCAAAATCCAATTTAAGAATAATCCCCTTCTTTTTGTATTTCTTCCACCAATCCACTACCTCATTAGCTATCAAGATACCATCAAAGATATGGTGACCACCTATGAAGGCAGATTGAACTTCACTAATAATCTTTGGTAATACCATGCTTAGTTTGCGAGATAAAATTTTGGAAAGGATTTTGTATGCAAGGTTCAATAAACTGATGAGTCTGAAGTCCATAAGGCTCGAAGGACTAACCACCTTGGGAATAAGGGTAATAAATGAACTATTCAGACCTTCAACCAACCTGCCATTGGAGTGGAACTCTTGTAAGAATTGGAAAATATCGTTCTTCATCACTTGCCAACACTTTTGGACACAAGCCATGTTGAAACCATCCGGCCCAGGGGCTTTGTTCCCATTACTTTCCTTCACCACCCTCCAGACTTCTTCCATGGTAAAGGGAGCTTCCAAAACCTCTCTGACCTCAATTGAATTGAGAGTCACAAACAAACCAACTAATTTTGGTCTACAAGCCAAATTTTTAGCAAAAACTGAGGAGAAATGCCTTAAAAATTCTTGTTTAATCATCACAGGTTCATCATATCTAACTCCATTAATCAACACTGAGTCCAACAAATTTCTACTTTGCCTTTTACTTGCAATGATATGAAAGAATTGGTGTTCTTATCTCCATAATGTGCTCAATTCAATATAGATTTTTGGAACCAAATCCAATTATTCCTCTTTCTTAACTACCAAACCAGACTACTAATTTCCTTCTTATTTGTTTTTTCTTGAGTACTGCGCGGTCTTAATTTTGCTGATAGATCTACAACATGGAGATCATCTTCAGCTTGCTTCAATTGATTCACCACATTTCCAAATACTTCGACATTCCATTTTTTCAACTCCAATTTCAATAAGCTAAGCTTCCTCATCAGTTTATAGCCAGCCCAACCTTGGACATAGGACTCAACCTAACATTTCTCCACTGTTGTTAGGAATTTAGAATGGATAGCCCAAGCATTTATAAATTTAAACGGCCTGGGACCCCAATTCCTTGAATCCTCCATAAGCAGCAGAGGACAATGATCAGAAACTCCCCTAGGTAGGCCCCAAAGTTTGAAACAATATTTCTCTAACCAGATGGGCTCCAGAAGAAAACAGTTAATTTTACTCCATCTCTCACTTTCCAATGAGTTACACCAAGTAAATCTTCTACCAAGCAAAAGGATATCAACTAATGCCAAATGTTCAATGAAATTGTTAAACTCTAGCATACCTCTGTCTCGCCTATTACAGCCTTTCCTGTCAGCTATGAACCTTATCTCATTGAAATCCCCTCCCATACACCAGGGCTTCAAGAAATGTTGCTTCAGATTAATTAGATAATCCCAAAGCTTCCTTCTCCTAACAGCATCATTCGGTGCATAAATGTTAAGAACAGTACATTCAAGAAGATCACGAGTGGAACCTGATATGATGATGAGATTTTTGGTGCTACAACACTCTGACAAGAAGAAAACATATGGCTTCCAAATACATAACAGTCTCCCTGAATTCCTTTCAGCATCCACAGCCAGAAATTCCATATTGTCCCATGGCCATATTGATTTTGCATCTCGGGCTTGTATATTACTGTGCTTGGTCTCTTGAATAAGAAGGATATCAATCTGCCTATCCTTAACCACATTTTTAATTCTACACCTTTTCTCCGACCTTTCCAAACCTCTAATATTCCAGGATAACATCTTCATTACAAACATATTTGCTGCACTAACCCCTAGTTGATAGACCTGCTAAGAGTTGCCATCCACCAGACCTTGCTCAACACCTGCTACTCTTTGTGCATCCCTGACTTCCATATTAACTAGTTTGTTCATCACTTCCGAGTCCTTACCTTCAAAATTAATGCCCAGAGATTCACTAGGATGAATGGTGGCTTGCGCTTCCTCCATTTACTTCCTTCTTCTTCGACTAGATCTACTGGATTGGCTATTTTGTGAAATTGACCGCTGCAGCAGCCCTAAAGATTGCTCCCCTTTGCAAAAAGTTGGGGAATGGATGACCTTTACGGTAAAGTCTTCTCTTCCCTTTAGTTCTGACACCTGGTCCACCACTTTGCAAACGAATAGAGGAGTTGACTAATGAGCCTTGAGAAGAAGCAAACCCATCTGCACTATTCAGGGCTTGAGCCATATGATTA
>NW_021028542.1:458810-472634 GCF_004153795.1 Camellia sinensis
ATTATCAAAGTAACCCCAACTTATTAAAATACCAAAACTTAGAACAAAACTTATAAAATGGAGTAGGAAATCCCTATCTCGAAGAAAACAACCCAAATGGAGAAGACAGAGATGAATACCCAAATACCAATGTGCTCCAAATCGCCAATTGTTCAGATTAAATGAAAGCCCTCGACTCCCTCTATCTTTTTAATAAAGCAACTAGGGTAGAAACACACTCTAAACAGATCAAACCTAAGAGAGAAGGTGAGTAGTGAGAGAGAGAAGTCGGACCTTAGGGTTTGGAATCTAAAAAGATGATAAAAACTGATTAAAAACCCGCTGCTGCGTATATAAACTGGACAGGCTCGCTCGAGCGAAGACTTGGTCGCTCGAGCGACCAGACACAGAGAAGCTACGCTCGAGCCAAGGAAGCCTTGCTCGAGCCAACAACCCAAAAGCTCGCTCGAGCGAAAGAGAACTCGATCGAGCGAAGAACTCAAACTCACAGGTCTGTAACCAGACACACGCTCGAGCGAAGGAACTATCGCTCGAGCGAAGAACGGACTAACTCGCTCGAGCGAAGAAAATCTCGCTCGAGCCAAGAATGCAAAGCTACAGGTCCATACTGGACGCCACCTCTCGCTCGAGCGACAAACTCCTCGCTCGAGCGAAGAACCAAAAACCTGGACAGCAACACTTGGTTTCTAAACCCAACCAACCTGAAACAAACCTGCCCAACACATCCTATAATTCCAAATGAGAAAAATAAGGGACAACAACAACCATTACACAATGACAGAATCTACGGAACCTAAGTCCGGATACAATTAACAAATGGGAAAAGACCGGGGTCGCTATAAAGAATTACTTTTCAACACCAAGTTTTCCCCAAAGTAATGGGCAAGCAGAAACATCCAACAAAGTAATTTTAGATAGAATAAAGAAGAGGCTGCAGGCAGCAAAAGGAAAGTGGGTAGACGAATTGCCCAACGTGCTTTGGGCATATCGGACTACGCCGAGAAGATCAACAGGGGAATCCCCCTTTGCCATGGCTTATGGCACAGAAGCAATCATTCCACTGGAAATCGGCATCCCAGCGATCTGAACCCAGGGAGTTGAGAACGGGACAAATGACATACTCTTAGCCCGAGATCTGGATCTTTTGGAAGAACGAAGAGAGAAAGCTGCAATTCATCTCGCAGTATACCAGCAACAACTTGGCAGAGCTTACAATAAGAAGGTCAATCCAAGAGATTTTCAAGTCGGCAACCTAGTCCTGAGAAAAGTCGTCGGCAACAAGAAGGATCCCAGAGAGGGCAAGCTTGGCCCAAACTGGGAAGGACCCTACAGAATTACTTCGGTATTAGGCAATGGAGCTTATCGGCTTGAAGATAACGAGGGCAAAGCACTGCCAAGACCTTGGAACACTTGTAATTTAAAATTCTTCTATCATTAGATGTGCATTATTTTTGGTCGATGTCATCAACAAAATCTTTTCCCTTTTCTTTAAACACATATGATTGATAAAGTTACATATTGGTGTTTTTGGAGAAATGAATAATAAGAACTCAAGTAGAACTTAGGTTCACATTGGGGGCAGAGAGAAGACAGAGACACTTAATTCACTTGTTGAAATTTGTAGCAATTTACAAGTTGAAGGTTAAGCCGACATGTGAGCATCTGTTGAAATTTGCAGCAATTTATAGGTTGAGGTAAAAGCTAAGTATATTATTTAAACACTTGTTGAAATTTGTAACAATTTACAAAATAATGTTAAGCCGACATGTGATCATCTGACAAAACTTACAGCAATTTACAGGTTGAAGTACAAGCTAAGTATATTGTTCAAACACATGTTGAAATTTGTAGCAATTTACAAATAGACCATTATTTAACACTTGTTATAACTTGAGAACAGTTTACAGTATATGTTAACACTTGTTGAAATTTGTAGCAATTTACAAGATAAATGTTAAGCCGACATGTGAGCATCTGTTGAAATTTGCAGCAATTTATAGGTTGAGGTAAAAGCTAAGTATATTATTTAAACACTTGTTGAAATTTGTAACAATTTACAAGTTAAAGTTAAGCTGAGATGGTTCCTTATCTTCACTTGTTGAAATTTGTAGCAATTTACAAGATAAATGTTAAGCCGACATGTGAGCATCTGTTGAAATTTGCAGCAATTTATAGGTTGAGGTAAAAGCTAAGTATATTATTTAAACACTTGTTGAAATTTGTAACAATTTACAAGTTAAAGTTAAGCTGAGATGGTTCCTTATCTTCACTTGTTGAAATTTGTAGCAATTTACAAGTCGAAGTAAAGCCGAAGTTTCGTAAAAGCCAAAAGGATACGGAAAGGATACACCTTGCACGAACTCGAGTGCCACGTACAGAAGACATGACCCGAGGTCAAAATGGAGGCCGGTTGAGCGTTGGAAATGCACTGTTTTGCACTGTTTTGAGCACTAAAGGCCCTGGACCCCACACATAGCTCAAAAAAATGGTGTAGGAGGCTCCAAAATCACTGTAGGAGACCACCGGATGTCCACCGGCCATCAAAATGCATCATCGGCCGTCTTGTTGATCCCTGTTACAGTATATGTTAATCCTTGTTGAAATTTGTAGCAATTTACAAGTAGGCTAGACCGAGATCACCGTTTAAACACTTGTTGAAAGTTGAGAAAAAAGTTTGCAAAGTTAACATTGAGTAGTATATGTTTCACACTTGTTAGAATTTATGAAAAGTTTGCAGGTCAGTATCTTGCCGAAGTAAAAGTTTTATAACTATTATACCCGAGGTATGTAACCCCGAGAAGATTGCACAAAGGAGGCAAAGTATGAAAGGCATACAAAAAATTCTAAGTATAGAATCAAACAGAGGCAGTCAAAGAAAAGGCAAAAAAGAATGCAGTCATTCAAACAAAGATAGTTATGTTAAAATATCCAACACAAACAGAAGGCACATCGGCCGTACAGAAAAGTTTCTACTGTCCAGGAAACAAAAAAGTACAAAAAACAAGAAAAGAGAGACATCCAAGTTATGATTCTTCTACTTCAGGCGCAATTTGAGACTGGACCTCGGCCGATTCTTGGAGAACTACCTCGGCTGATTCCTGGAGAGCTATTTCGGCAGTCTTTTCCACCTCGATTTCGGCGTCAATCTGCGCAAGGGTTTCATCAAGACTTTTTTCGGCTGGAGGAACGTCAGATGAGGCCTGTTCAGGACTAGTTTCCTTGGCAACTGCATCACCATCATCGTCTTGAGTCAGGTCCAAGACCTGCTCATTCAGAGAAGGAGACTTAGACCCAACAACCTCCTTGGATTTCCTTACTAAAGCCTCATCCTCACCTTCCTCCTCATCTTCAGACTCAGATTCAAATTCTTCTTCAGTTTGACTTGGAGGTGGAGGAGGAGGAGGGAATGGGAGAGGAATAGCTTCGGCCTTGCGCAGAGGTGAATCTTCAGGAATATTGAGCTTTTTGGCCAGGGACATCCAACCAAGGGAAAAGCCCCTGTTGCATGCCTGCCTAACTTGTAATTTGTATTCCTCTGTAACATCGGCCATTCCTTGGGCATAGGCTTTTTCGTCGGTCTCTTTGATTTCAGCGTCTTTAGTGGCCAAGGCCTCCTGAAGTTCCTTTTCGGCTTGGGTCTTTTTGTCCTCGGCTTCTCTCTTCTCGGCCTTGGCAACCTTCTTGATGGCCTCAGCAGATTCGGCCTTTTCTTCGGCTAGGGTTTGGGCTTTGGTGGCAACCTCAGCCTGGTCTTCCAGTTTTTTCATTTTTGATTAAAGAGTTTTGTTCTCCTTCTTAAAGGCAGAAACCTCCCTCTTCATGTCGGCCAACTTTGCCTTGTTTTCAAAAGCTTGCATAGAGAGAGAGTGGGCATGTTGAATGGCCTAAAAGAGCACAGGGCAAAAATTATTACAAAATTTTACAAAGTAAAAGAGAAGACAAGTTTCCATGTAAAGACACTTACTTGGACAAAACGTTGGAGCATAAAGGCATAGTTCTCGTACTCACTCATCTTGGCATTCCGCTCAAGATCACTTGGGAAAAGTAGGGCGGTACTAAGTGCTACGCCGACATTAATGTCGTCGGCACTATCGCTGGCAAGAACAGGCTTATCTTCTAAAGTAATTTCAGGCGTCCAGGGGACTTTTGGTATTCTGGACCCCGAGATCGTCGCAGACGATGACCTCGGTTTCTTTGATTGTGCGGACTCTGATGGCTGTGTCTCAGCAGACCTTTTTTTGGGAACGGAAGTCGTCTTCTCACTCCCTGCCAATTGTGAAATTGTCAGGGTATCCTCAACCTCAACTTCAGTGGCTTTAGCCTTTGGATGGGCTTTCTTGGTTCGTTTCGGCTTTGGTGGGGGCATGGTTTGCGTCGGCGGAGCATCGACGTCAACAGGGAGATCGGCAAGGAGGTCTTGAGCAACGGGCTTTGGGCGACCCATCTCAGTAGTTTTGACAAGTCTTCGCCGACGTTTTCGTTCTTGTATTGGGACCAAGTATGGGGCCAAAGTAGATGGTTGATTGGTTGGGTCAGATGTTGACTCTTGATCTGTTCGTGATATAGAGGCGGTTTGAGTTGTGGCAGTAAGAGGAGAAAGGCTTTTCTTCTTTCTTTTGGGGACGTCAGGCAAAATCGATTTGTATGTAGGAATAAAGTTGAGAAGAAGAGGTGCTTTTCTTTTGTGAACTGGCAAGTCTAGGAGTTTTTTCAGGTCCTTACTAGGAACGTAAGATTGGCGAAAGTTTTTCGCTGGCTTGCGAACGTCTGCAAGAAGAAACAGACATTAGAAACAGATAAAATATTGAAGACTTGAACAGAAACAACTAAGTATTGACACTGGGCTCTTACCCTTGCCCTCTTTAACTGATCGGGGAAGAGGGTAGAGATGGGCGTCATCGTCTGTGCCAAACTCCCAATTTCCCGAAGCAATAACATAATCATCTCCAGCCCCCTTGTTGGAGTCTGGAAGGTCAGCTACGATTTTGAATTCAGTGGACCTCGGCTTGAGGTAATAGACGTAACCTTTTTCCTTCAAGTAAAGGGCGCACATGGTATAACAGTATTGGATGTCGGCAAGGGTAATCCTAACGTTCTCCTGCCTAGCTAAGGCGATAATACCAAAAATCACTCGATAAGAATTGATTGCTAGTTGCATGGGGTTCAACTTATAATAATGAAGGATCTCGCGAAAAAGAATGTTGAGTGGGAGCCGGAGTCCGCACTCAGTAAAAGCTACAATGGGAAGGGCATGGCGTTTTTTGTAGGCATGATGGAGTCATCATCCCCAGCAAGTCTCAGATGGACATCGGCAGGGATGGAGAACTCCTACCTAAAGTACTCAAGTTTGGTCGGGGTATCTACCCTGTGCCTCCACATACCCATAACGTCGGCCTAAAATCAAAGGGCTAGGTTTCAAAAAGAAGATGCTCTTAAGGGGTTATCGGGACCTCGGCGAAACCCTAGGTATATGCTGGTAAGGATTGTTTCAGTTTTTTCCTAAGAATTGATAGGTTCTATAGACAAATCCCAAACCTAAATCTATAAAGGCAAAGATTGAAAGCAAAAATTGAAGGCAGAGATTTGGAAAACAACACAGGAAACAAGAAACCAGAACACAGTTTCAGAATGAAGAATAGAAGTGGGGTTCTCAAAAGCATAAAGAAAACAAGAACTACAGGGCCAAGAACAGTGGCAAAAATGCAAGAAGTAGTGAACAATAAATATGATTCACGGAATTAACAGTTTAAACAGAACAGTAATGGCAGCAAGAAGATAGAAGAACATCAGTGAACTGAATACATAAAGAATAGTGGCTTACCAGAGAAATTGAAGCCAGAATAAAGTTTGCCGAAGACAGACGACGGTTACAGAAGTGACAGAGTAGCGAGAGCCTCACCAGAGAAACAAATGAAGTTGCAGAGCCTGGAGCTTGAACAATGGCGGATTCGAGAGACAAAGCTTAGAGAGAGAAAAAGCAAGTGAATCAAAGCGCAAAGTGAAGAAACGAAAGAAAGGGGGAAAGATTTTGTCAAAAAATGAAAACGGCAGCAAAAGCAATCAATACGTCTAAAAGAGCGCATACGTTAGACGGCGCATGTGAAAAAGAGATGACTTATGGGCGCGTCACAGGCACGAGCCAGTAAGAAAGAAACGCGTGTCTAAAACGGTTGAATTGAAGTGTATGACAACTCATACGCGTAAAAAGTTCCTTAAAAATCTTTGATTTTTTAGGGAAAGCATGTCGGCCAGAAATGAATGATCTCGGCTGTCAAATCTTAAGGGATGCCAAATTTCCTACCAAATAAATGACCAAATGTTTCACATGGGTGTGGGGCTACCAAACAAATGACTAAATGTCTCACATAAGTGTGACCTATGTGAGACATTTAGTCATTTGTTTGGTAGCCCCACACCCATGTGAAACATTTGGTCATTTATTTGGTAGGAAATTTGGCATCCCTAACATTACCCTCTTAATAATGGCATAAAGAGCCTAGGATTTTGGTTTCAGCAGCTTTTGTATTGGAAAAACTATGGATTGTTTGAAGTCCCATGTCATACTCAGCTCTTAATGGAAATAGAGTCGTATCAGCCCGTAAAAGATCTTAGACGAAGATATATATACTTCGTGCATAGGCTCTTTTATCTATACTTTCTAGAGGTGCAAAAGAGGATATGATTACATGGTCTTCAGATTGCTCGAGGAAGCTCTAGTTTATCTCATCTTAATTTTTTTTTTTTTTTTTTTGGTTTTGCAGATGATATCTTGTTTTTTGGGAGGGGTACTATGGAGGAAGGACGTAATTTCAAAAAAAAATTAAATAAAAAAAAAAGTTCATCTATGTATGAACAAGCTTCTAATCAACTTCTCAATTACCTAATATAAAAAAAAAAGCTTCTAATCAACTGATTAATTACAAGAAATCAGTTCTCTTTCTGTTAGTTCGAAGACTGATGTTGATTTGAGGAATCACTTGAAGTAGCCTTTTGGAGATCCAAGGGTGCAATGTTACTATGGTAGGAAGAGATGGAAAGAGGGTTTTAGATCAAATCCCGAAATGATTTTTACAAGGGTGAAAAGAAAATCAATATGAAAACTTGGTAAGGAGGTGTTGATTAAAGTTGTTGCACATGCCATTTCAATCTTCTCTATGAACTGTTTTATATTGCCAATGACTTTGTGCAATGCCAGTGACTTTGTGCAATGGTCTTATAACTCCTTTGTGGCCAGGTTTTGGTCGGGGCAAGGTCAGAATAAAGAAAAGAAAAGAAAAAAAAAAAACTATTTGATTTTCAATTTTGAAAAATAATTTTTAAGTTTTTAATTCATATTTTTATTTATTTATTTTTTAATGTTTAGATGCATCTAATAGATGTATGAAAAATGATTCATCCTCCAAATTAAGCCCTTCCAATTCCACTCCCAATGACGACACCCATGCTCTCTCTCCTTTCCACCTTGGTCGTCGTCGGAGATAAGACCCACCAGAGAGTGGCGTCAGTCTGTCTTCTTCTCTCAGACTTTGGCCTCCTCTTCTCCATCTCCACCAGCTCCGGCTAATCCACCAAATTAGTTCCATTTTTTTCTTTTTCTTTTCTTCGCTGGTGGGTTGCTACGATAGAGGGTCACCAGAGGTGGTGAGTTGGCTGCGTCCTCCTCCACTCCTCTCTACTTTGCCTGTGATGACCCCGCCACGTATAATATTTTATATTTGGTTAATTAAGGAGATTTGGGATTTTAATTAGTTGTTATCCTAATTTAATTTGGGATTTATAAGAATTGTGGAATCTGATTTGTATATAATTCTATTAAAGATTTATTTTGCAATTGCAAATTAAGGGTCCAAATGGCTTAGAGACGTGAAATTAAGAAGTTGAATCAATTTAATTTTTAATTACGGACCCATTTGAGAGTTTAATTAAATATTCGATTCAGTTTAGTAAAATTGAGATTCGATTAATTAGGTCTGAATTGGAGGTGATTAAGTTAATTAAATTATGAGGATTGAGAATTGTGATTATTACGAATTAAATTTATTTATGGGGTGTCCAATTTGAATATGTAATTTATTGACAGAAATTAGGAGTCTGATTAGAAATTGAAGGGCTAAATGGTTTGCGAAATCAAAATTGATGATGATAATAAGTTCAATTCAATAATTGGAGCCTTTGGAAGTTTGACTAAAAAAAAATCTGATTCAGAATGATAAAAATTAAATATAATTAATTGGGCCTTAGTTGAAGTCATTTAGACTAATTGAGCTATGTAGAAATTTATCGATCATGATTAGATATGGTTAATTGTGGTTTAATTAAGTTTATGTGTAATGATGTGCCAAACCTATCCTAATCAATTAAATAAGATTAAAAAACAAAACAAAATAAAAATGGAGATGAAATGAAGTTAGGGAGAGTTCTGGAGCCATTCTTTGGCTGGAGGAATAATAATAATAATAATAATAAAAGGAAATGGAATCAAAAGGAGTGCAAGTGTGCTAACCCTCTTGGCTTCAATAATAATAATAATAGGGTATGGAATCAAAAAGGAGGGCAAGTGTGCTAACCCTCTAGGGATTAACTGAAACAATTAAAAAGTGTTTTACAACTCTCTCTCTCTCTCTCTCTAAATGAGAGCATCTCTCTCTAGCCTCTTTCTTTAGGTTTTTTCACAGTTAGCGCCGTTTGGGAGCCGGAGGGGGCTCCGGCCTCCGGCCACCCCTCTCTTCTCTCTCCCATTTCTTTCTTTCCATCTTTACTGCTTAATAAACCTTGGAAGTCCTCTATTCCTCTTTGTGAGGCGTCTCTTCCCCTTGGTGGAAGCTTTGCTAGGTTGCGCCTCCTCCCACCGGTGTCAGATCTGCCTTGGTCTTCTGCTCCGTTGCTCGCTGTCACTGTCTTCCCCTGCCCTTAACCAGATCTGTCTTGGATCTGTTTGCCTCCATTGTTCACAAATCAGATCTGGTTGCCTCCGGGTATGAGGTGTATTTTCCAGTTTTTTGTTTTCTTGCTTGGGTGTGTTTGTATAGAATCTATCGGAGCTTTTAGGTGGCTTAGTCACTCTGTGGTTACAATCTATGACCTATCTTAGACACGCTCTACAGTTGATTTTATTCAACCTCTGCTTTGCAGTACGAGCGCGAGCACTTGTTGTGCGTTTGAGATTCTCATAGTTTTTATACCCGTGTGCTTGTTTGATCTGATTTTTCTTAGCTTAGTGTAAGCCTTTTGTTGGATGGATTCCTGTGTAAATGCCGTTTGGCTTCAGTAATGAAATTTCTTCCTGATCAAAAAAAAAAAAAGTGTGCTAACCCTCTTGACTTCAAAAGTTTTGCTAAGGAAAACTGGTGGAAAGAGAAAGGCAGAGAGAGAGCACCGAGAGGGAGAGAAAAATAGAGAGAATGCAGAGAGGGAGAGATGGCTCAATTTCTTTGAAGAAGAGAATCACTTTTTGCTGGAAATTATATGGGAACTCAAGAAATCCAACCATTGAATAGTTAAGGTAAGAAATTGAAGCTCAGACTTTATAAATAATTTAGCTAAAAGTTGAAATTAAGAAGTAATTTGAAGATTAATTATATAAATTGATAGGAAATTGGGTTTTGAATGTTAAATCAAGTTAGGTTGAAAAACATGAGTTATGATTCTTTTCATTTGTTAGATTTGGGTTCAATTTAGAGAATTATTCTTGGAATAAGTTCTATAAATTACATGCAACAAGGGTTTATTAAAGTTTTGGCCCATGCAAATGAGTTAGGTTAATGATTATGGAAATTAATTATTTTGGGTTTGATGATGTAATCTTGCATAAAATTAAGTCTCATTGTTACATGCATGGGCAAACTCTACAAGATTAATACTTTAATTAAACATGCATTATAGAATTTCAAGGGTTTGAGATTTTAATTCATGTTTAAAAGGCTTATGGATTTGAATTTGGGTTTAATATGGAGAAAATAAATTAAATCCAAATTTGGACAAATTTGAATATAAATTATAATTTATATTTGAGAATCAAAAATTAATTTGATCTTGATTTAAATTTCTTTCATGTAAATATTTTTGAAAGGCTTTATAGCTTAAATTTATGTTTTATTAAACAAAGAAAGAAGAGGGTTGGAATTATTAAATTCATGAAATTATTGGTTTAATGATCAATTTGATGGTCATTTTGGAGATTGAGATTTGGGTTAATCTAGATTTGAGTGTGATGTAAAAATTGGAGAATTTGGTGTTAGGAAATTTATATGTTGAAATTGATTTGATAAATGGTGGATTGGGTATCTCTATGTTCTACAAACGATTTTGGAGGAATTTTATTAATGATTGAAGTGGTTTTACCTAAGTTGTTGAGTTTATGAAAATGTTGATTTTTTATTTTTGTGGTTTAATTGATGGTGGCATTGTGCATATAAATTGGTTGGATATTTAGAAAGGTTAATAACTCAAAAATGTGCAAGGATGGGTGTTGTGGAGATTGGGTAAGTTGTTTGTTTGGGTGACTTGAAGTTGGAGGAGTTCCTTAGCTTGTCATTCCATAGTATGTCTTATTTAGGAACAATTTTGTAGATGTTGTAATTTTCATTGAAAGCTTTTCCTTAATTTTAGATCCTATTTACTAATTGTTAGGATTGGAGGAAGGTGTCTCTACAGCTCTTGGGAATTAATTCGTAGAGTTTCAAATCTACGCTTTTGCTATTTTTTGGAGGTGAGTATACTTACCATGGAAATTTATCTTATCTCTATCTTTAATACAAAGTTTGAAAATATTTTTGAATCAAAGGAAATAACACATGTCATCATGATATATGTATAAGAAGAAAATCTATAAATTTATTGAGGTCAAATGTTGAGTTTAAATAAATATATAATTTCATTTGTATAATGAAGCACTAATTTTTTATGAGAATTTATTCAAGTTGAGTCCTTCAAAGTTTATGATGATGATGATTAAATGACAATTAAACGTCATGCGAGAGTATTTATTTTTATTGGTCTCATAACCAAATATAACCTTTGGGGCCACAAGGGCCGAAATGCATAAGGGGTCCTCGGGACTGAAATGTTTTAAGGACCATAAGGATCATTGTACATAAGGGGTCCTGGGGACCGAAACATTGAAATGAGAATTGAAGTGTTATGATGACATGAGTTATGTTCCTATGGTTATGTTTTGGGTAACGGTACCGTCACCACCTAAGTCGCAAGGTAACGCGACCCTAAGACCATGTAGTGGTTTGTATGATGGACATGAAATCTTAATGTATTGAAAAGTTGTATTTTTGTTTACTTTCCTTATTCAAATGTATTTTTCCTACATTATGAGATTCTTTGGAAAAATCTTGATAACGATTTGTGCAAAATTTTCTCAATTTTTATAATTTTCAATCCAATCAAGCTCTTGTGTTTATTATCTTATTTTGAACCCAATTGGAAGGAGCAAGCTTTATAACTCCATGGGATTGGTATACTTTTTGGGCTCTAGCTCATTTTTTTTAATTAATTTTTTTCAAATTCCTAGACTTTTGTGTGGCTCGCCTCAACTTGGAAGATTCGAGTTTCTGGAGGATCAAATGTAAACATTTGGTGGTTGAGGTGTTGCTTAGGGTCACCCTAGGATATAGTTTTATCCTTTGTTTTATGGAGTAGGTTGATTGTAAATATTTGCTTTGTGAAGTTGGATGTATTGATGGATTCACGAATAGTATGATTTATTTTGGGGGTAGTGGTGCATGGAAACTATCTTAGTAGCATGATGATATTTTTATCTTTTAATGAATCATCTCATAGATGTTGGCCAATCGAAGGGTCTTATGCACTATTGGTGATGGGATATAAGAATTATACAGGTGATTATTGTGTATAGGTGTTATAGCGTGGAAGTACCCCTTCTTAGCAGGGGTTGCCTTGCCGAGATTGGGTCGTGCCATTGCCTTTTGTTTTTCTTCTAGAGAGAGAGAGAGAGAGGGTTTGAGGAAGAAGAAGAATGAAGAATGAATGAAAAGAGAGGAAAAAGAAAAAGGGGCTGGTTTGAGACAGTGATAGCAGTGCTGATGGGTAGAGGAAGGGAGTGGTGGAAATGGTGTGGAGAGGGTTATCGGCGAGGGTGGTGGGTTTAATAGTTTTTAGAGAGAGAAAGTAGAAGGATGAAGAGGATGTTGGAGAGGGAGATGCTCGCCGGAGAGGGAGATGCTCGCTAGAGAGGGATACCGGAGAAGGAGTGAATCTAATTTTTTTTGTTTCCCCTAATGTTTTTTGTAAGTTCATGAAACACACACTCATTTTGCAATTGATATATAAATTCTACTTTCTCAACCAAATCATTGGGGGTGCAATTAGGAACTCAAAAAAAAAAAAAAAAAAATTGAAAATGTACTAATTTTTGTATATATATATATTGTATTTTTAAAACAAAAATTATTCAATTTTTAAATATTTTTTAATAATTTTTTTTTTAACTTTTTAAGTGTATTTAGGTTAAGTGAATCTAAAAAGTAAAAAAATATTGATTAAAATATTTAAAAAGTTCACTAAAATTTAAAATAAAAAAATACAAGTTGAAAACACAAACTATTTTTGAAAACTCCAAAACCAGACAAAATTGCTTGGGAGACTGTGCTTGGCTAAAGCATAAGGTCAGTTCTAATCCCCAAAAAAAAAAAAGAAGCACAAGTTCAATTGGGTTTCAAGTCTCTCCAAACTTTCAATCTTGCTATTGCTTGCTACGCAATGCTGGAGATTGTTCACTAATCCTAACTCTTTTCTTGGAAAAGTAGTCAATGCAAAATATTTTCCAAATGGCAACATGAGAATGAAGTCTTCAAGGTAGTTCAATAAGTTCAGTGGAAACCTCCTACGGAGCATTTATTCAACATAAATATCAACGGCAGTTTGAATTCGGGAACCAAATGTGTGGTGATCAGAGACAGTTCAAAACGCCGTCATAGGCTGTAAAAACGCCGTCAAGGGATATAGCGGCGTTTATAGTTTTACGTTGCTGATACGACTGCCATCTTAAATTTATGGCGGCATTTTAGAAACGTTGATAAAGACTTATAGACGGTGTTTTTTGAAGCACCATCATATTCTGTTGTCCGCTAACAAACTTGGTTATAGTTAACTGATGGCTATCAGAAAATGGAAGCTTCCTGTCCCTTACGCTTGCCACTGTTTTTTTTTTGGGTAAGTACGCTTGCCACTGTTGTTCTCAATTAAAGTAAAGAAAGCTATGTCTATCAGAAAATGGCTAGTTTTTCAATTGCAGGTCATGTTGTTGATGAATGCAAGCAGTTGAAAACCAGTTTGCAAAATAACATACATTGAGAAAAATCTCGGTGAAGAGCCTGAGTCATAGTATTGGTTTCCATTTCTTCTGTGCTAAGTGATGTTGTCACTTCAAAGGAAAATGACTTGGACCCCCCATTTTACTTGTGATGAAAGATGCAAACTCAAATTTTAACTCGCTAATTTAATGAACCACAAACCAAATCTCAACATTTTTGTAAAATTAATTTTCATTTTTTCAAACTACGATTCATATTTAATTTTCTCAAACCATAATTCCTTGTCAATTCCAACAACTACCAATGTTAGAATTGCTCTTAATGATGTTTAGATAAAAGTAACAAACTGAAAAATAAAATAACACAATAGCAGAAGATAAAACCATGTACCTGAACATGACAAGGCAAGACCTATCTTTACAGGATTCAAAGCCTCTGTAACTTAGCAGAGAAACCAACTTTAACCTTACAAACTTGAACAACATGATAATGTCTTGATTCTAAATCAAATTATGTCAACAAGGCTTTTCAATTTCATTTT